>OMNM01049716.1:0-10070 GCA_900302745.1 Parablennius parvicornis | reverse complement strand
CAGGGGCGCCAACAGCAGCACGGAGGAGCTGCAGGCGAGACAGGAAGTGCAGGGTACGTTAAGACAGACATCATTTACCTGTGTGAGAATTTATATGGAAGGAAAACGGCACCTTCATTTCGACAGGAGCACCTGAACACAACAACTGTTCTGCCTTCAATAATAAATGTTCCGTGATCAGATTGTAAATTCATAGCTTCAGACTTCCTGTGGTTGATTCTTCATCTTTGCCATAGTGCCTTTATTTTGACACAGGAACCGACTCACCAGAAGTAACAATTAACGTTCAGTTGTAGTTGACGTACAACAGTAATAGGATTTCTTCCCACTTCCTGTTTGTCCAGTTTTCATGTGTCCAATCACTATTATCATGAAAATCATCAAGTAAAACATGTGAATCATTGTGTTATTGAAACTAATGTCACAAGTGATTATAACCTGTTGTGCGTTCACCTCGGTTGAGTGATTACTTCACTCCGTCACTTCTGACTGAATTATTTCCTACTGCTTGTCCTCATTTAGAAAATTTGCAGGATGATTCACCAGTGCGTCTGTTGTGGTTTTCTTTCCTCTCTGTCCTACATTCGACCGAACAACACCGGCCGTTTCTGCTCCTCCCGTTACCAAAACACAATGAGGTCTCACATTCTAATGAAGACCAGGGCGGAGGGTTTACCTCCAACATGACGGCAACTCTAACTAACTGATCGTCACAACTGATTTTTGTTGCATTCCTCTGAACTGATGATAGCCAGAAATCAACCACAACAAATCAGGCGGACACACACAGGATTAATCTTGCGATTTGGATCTGACGCACAGAGACGACAAAGAAAACAAGAGAGGATTTCCCTGTTTGTGAGCCAAGTCTAACCAACTTTACTCCCAGCAGCCATAAAAAGGCTGCACAAAAATCACCGCTTATCTGTTACGAGAGTGCAATCGACTAAAGTTATCAGATGAACACATCCAGTCCGGTGGATTGGTTTGCATAACGCAGCTCGACTGACCCTGAAGTCGTCACGGTTTTCCGTAAGTCATAAAAAGATAAGGCGCAACACTTCTGAAGAAACGTAATGGCCGTTCCGGCTCCTCATTTCAGGCCTGAATGGTGTCATTGCAGATTATCAAGCAGCCAGAGTTACTGAAAATTGTAATTCATCAGCCATTGCCGTTACAAGTTACCTTTATCTCCAGTTTGAGTTGGATTTTGTAACTTTTAAATAACCGTCACTATAGATATCCCGTTATCAGGTCCTGTAATATAATTTTCAGATTAAACAGCTGAGATAAGCTTGAAACACACAGACAGTTCTCATAAAAAGAAGATAACATTTATTTAAAGCTGCTAATGTAGCACAGGTATCGTGAACCATGTGTCATAAAATAAAAACAAAACAAAAACAGACTCAAAGACTGCTTTTATATCTCCAGCAATCACAAACCTCAACGCAGATACACACGTTACTGTTAGGCCGCCTTTACACGACAACATTTTAAAAAAAACAATTTCCGTACAAACGATGAAAACTATGGAGTTGGTATGTCTGGGCACAAGTTAGTTCTATGTCTATTTGTTGAATAAAACCACACACACAGAGAATAATATGCCACAAACAATAACTCAAGCGAGCGCACAGACAATCGCACAAACTTGGACCGCCATCTCATTGATTCTCAACTATACAACTACCAAGTCGCAGGAGACTATAGGAGACGATAGACTGGGAGTCATGACGCTCAGCGGGCAAACTTTGCTCTTGTTGTCCATCTACTCGCAAATGTGCTGGAGAACTATTTACTTCTGTACACACGTGAAGTAGCGTCGGTTTCAAAACGTCGCGTGGCCTTATGAACACCGCCGTACACAAAGAGTGTTGCGTTTCAGCTGTCCTTCAAAATCATCGACTTCTAGTTTTAGCGTGATGTCACTAGTAGTCATAATGTTACAAGTTGTTGTCAGTAAGTACTCACGCAGTAATTTATCATTTTGTATTCCTACAATTTCTTGTGAATAAAATAACATAAGCATGGTACATTTCGAATCCAGTCTTTCCTCAATGGAATCATCATTTCTGTCGTCGTCTTCTTGCTGGCTGCACGCCAAACTACACTGCACAACACTGCCACCACAGGCCACATGTGGTATTACTGCATTTGCAACACATTTGTAAGCTTCCTGGAAATGTACTAAATTAAATGCGGGAGGCAATCCATATTTACCCGCATTGGATCTTTAACCTTCCCGTGCAGAAGGCAGCAGCTGTAAAAAACTCTCTCCTAATTGAATAAATAAGTTATTTAACGACTACACGATGTAGTTGTGTTTGCAGTGTGATGTTCAACTTTGTGAATACAATGAGCAAAAGACTTCATGATTATGCGCGACTCATCTACATGTCTTATCATTTCAAGCACATGCCGACCGAAAGTAAAACATTCTTCTGTCTTAGAGATGCTGGTGCGCTGAAACTATTTCAATTATTTCTATTAATGGATCTGATGAGTCACAAAGCAAACAAAGTGACTGGCTTTTTTTTTTTTTTTTAACTAATCCCACAAGAATGAAGCTTTAATATCAACATCAATTAACTTGTAGATGACAAAAGCTTGCAAAAGTAGAGATAACTGAATGTGACGCCCAATAATGTTTTTTAATTAATTTACATTTATCAGGGGCTCGGCTTTGACGCTGCCGTCCACATTTTTGAACCACGCTGGTTGGATAAGTGCCGGTTCAGTCACCAGAGCCTCCGTGTGGCCCAGCGGTGTAGTTGGGTGGCGTTTGGTTTGGCTCGCAGTGAACTGTTCCAGGAGTTTAGGACCGTCAGGTCAGGCCAGTTCTTCCAGGAGAAAATAAATAAATAAATAAAGTGATATCTTTAAAGCGGTGTCATGGAGAAACATGTAGGTGAATAAAACAACCGTCTGCAGCCTCAGGTTGAAAAAAAAAGATGGGAAAACACCACAGCAGGAAATATCATCTTAACTAAAAGAGCCTAAAGTGTTCAGACAAGCGTTTCCAGTTATCTGCATCTCAGCTGTTCCGGAAGTTGACTCCTAAGTCATTGTAGTCAAGACAGAGGTTATTAACAGAGGAAAAATATAAAATAAAATCAAGACTATTCTTTTATAATAGTTTTTCTTATCATTCATAGCGAAATGAAGAGAAAATTGCTCTATAAGCAGAGGCTTCCACAAGTACTCAGAGGCATAAAAAAAATCATATTTTAATAAGAAAACAAGTAATACAACACTAAGATCTGAATTAGAAAAAGTCTGTTTGTCCGAGTCTGTCTATGAAGCACTTTACACAGCAGCTCAGGGATGTTTCAGGGATTTGGGAACTTTGATCACAGCTCAGAACGCTCGGATTTCATCGTTTCTACCAGAGGACCATAATGTTAATGACTTTTTAACACAGGTGAACTGACTGTGGGTAGAATTTGACTACACAGCATGATTCTTCACTGAATGACACATCCACGCACAAGAAGAGCAACGTCATGCAGGTACGCCGCCCTGGTATGTCAACAAAACACTGAATAAATGAGGTGGACTGAATGGCGACGTTGTTCCTCTATGCAAAAAGATATGATGACAGAATGTGTCTTTAGTTTTTATCTTCATGGAAACTGGCAAACTGGGTTTGGGAGGAACTCGAGCGAGTTATTTTCTGCTGGTTGGTAAGCAGCTGTGAGACGCAGCCAGGCGGCCATTCTTGAATTTCTGACACAGTCGGGACTATCTTTGGCTGCGAGGTCGTGACAACAGCCGCCTGTGACGCTCCCATGAACTGCCACATTAGATCACTGCTTTTAAGACGTAATGAAAAGTACGGACCATTTGCTCATCTTTCATGTGGGATGTCCAAAATCACAGTGTGCACTCAACTTAATGGCTTAAAGTGCTTTGAAACTGCTAAACGTGATGAAGACATGCTGAGTAAGTGAATTCGCAATTTGCATGTCAATTCAGAAGATTGACAAACTGAGCCAAGAAAAAAAAAAAAAAAAAAAAATGACTGGAGGACGTTTTATTTTAGGGTGTGGACGTCCAAAGTCCCGCAGGCAGAAACCAGCCTGTCAGAGGTTTTAATCCCTCATGAAGGATTCATTTACAAAGAAAACACTAACTAATCAAAACGCCTATTGTTTCTAAACTGTTCACTTGGAATCGGATTGTTTTAGTGCGACGAGCAGACATGAGTAGACACAACGACTGAAGTGAGAGATTATTGAACAGTGAGAGTTTGGAAAGCAGCAGAGTGTCCATATTGTTCTGAAGAGAAACATTAAAGCAGAGTTTCTACTTTGCCAAATGAACCTCAAAGTATTGTTTCTTTATTTCTGGATGCTACAAAAGTCAAAGCAAAAGCTTTTAAATGAAAGACGTGATTTTTGGAGATTTCACTGACGTTGAAAATCCTTTTTTTTTTTTTTTTCTCTTTAAAAGTGAAAGAAGAGTCAACTTGCAGAGGTTTTAACCACATAGTGTGCTTCTTCAAAATACTAAACTACAACAAATGGAGACTTTTAAAACCAGAGTTATTTATTAAAATAAAACACACAAAAAAAGTCTGTCATCTCATCCCAACCACAAAGCAATAGCAGGAAACTCACATGTGACAGTTTTTTTTTTTTTTTAAGATCAGTTTCACAGAGGATGTCATAATGTCAACGTTCACATAGTAAAGGACAATGAAACCAGCTCATCCTTTTGGAATGCTTTGATTTTTCTTATCACACTTGTTCATTTCCTGCTATGACAGATCAAAAACTGGGGCAGTGAAGAGGGCCATTGTCCCCGATGAAGACGATCGTGATGGAATGACTCTATAAGGAGACATCTCGGCAAAGGAGCAACCGCCAAGAACTCCAGCATGAAAGTGATGCTGCATACGGTTAAACATGAAAACTCCCCAATATACGGTAATTGCCGGACTAGAAGCCGCGGCTTCTTTCAAGCGCTCTGATCCCTGCGGCTTATAATAAGGTGCGCCTTATATATATAGATTTAATGCTAACTGGCTTCATGCCGCCACGTTCTACTTCCGCATGTAGATACATGCTGGTTTGAGCCCCTCTGCTTCTCCAAAACGTGCCCTAAAAGTGATATTTCTGCTCTTCATGACGGCCGTGGATGGTGAGTAAAGCTACACACACACGCACACACACTCTTCCATTGATAGTATTTGAGGGCACCTCAAACAATCACAGTATCATAAAAATCTAAGCAAATGTTTGCTGTACTAGGCTCATAACTATAAAATTTCAAAAGTCACTGGATCACAGAAAAGTAAGAAATAAATACGATTATACGAAATACTCTTCACATTTTTGATGCTGTGCATCTTATTTTAATGACATAATGTGAAGAACAAAAGAAAAAAGAAATGTAGTAAATTTTAAATGTTTTTTTAATTATTCACTCAGGAAAGGATTAACCACTTTCGTAATTAATTGGAGAGACGTCTGTATTTGACATGATGAGTTTATTGCCAAGGAGGCATCAGCGTCTAACGCTTCTCTTCTTATTCATACATACTTCTGGTAACTGTATCCTCTAGATCTTATCTGATATCTGCAAGAAATGTAAATCACCAGAAAGCTATGAAATAGCATTCATTCTTACAAGGGTCCACGTGACTTCTGAGGCACGAATGTCAAATCCAAGACAAACATCATCAGCATGCCACATTTGGACCATCAACACAGAGTAATGTTGAAGAGCTGACTTATACCTAAAGCTGAATTTATCTGGTAAACAGCCATAAACACTATAATATCACATAAAAATAATTTATTACGAAAATTTGTTTTATTATAATGAATACATTCTTAATTAAAAATATTGTATCATTTGAACTTGATCAACAGAAACAACAGATATATCGAACAATGACGTATTTCAATTCAAGGTTTACAAATATTTGTAAGAAATCCATCTTCTACGCAGCTTTACTCTGCGCAGGGTCGCAGGATGCTGGAGCTACTCCCAGCTCGATACGCACAGCAGCCCGGCCGGCAATTCAACACCACACATGCACAAGAAGAACATGCAAAGTCCACACAGAATGTCCCAGATCCAAACCCACAGCCACTGCTATATTAACATAACTAATGCAATTTAGAAAGAAAAAAAAATCATTTTCAACAGCAACAGGATGACACATGGTGGTTTAGTGACCAGCACTTTTCTCACCTCAGAGAAAAGATTCTGGGGTTAGGGGGATTTTTTCTGTGGGGTTTGCATAGTCTCCCTGTTTGTGGGTTTTCTCGCACAGTGAATATTATGTGCATGAGGTCAACTTAAATTAAGGTGAGAGTTTGTGACAATTAGTCAGCAATGATTACCTCCAGCACCCTGTGCCACTAAGATGAAGCAGTGTAGAGCCCTCAAATGAAAATCAGTTACTGCTCATTATGTTTGCGTGTAATTTCATCATGCCTCTCTCTACGTACTGAACTCTTCTCGGGTGGTGCAAAGTACTATGGCAGTGGTGGCCTTGATGTTTGAGAGGTTTTCAGGTTTGATTCCCACATAGGACAGGTCACCACTGCGGCTCCCTGAGCAAGACCCTTGACCCCCCCATCAGCTTCCTTGAGCACCATAATGTAGCAGTCCACCGCATCCTATTAACAATATGTATCAATGCAGAGAAAATGGAATTTCCAAAAAGGATCAATTAAACATAATTACTTTAGGATATATCTGAAAACAGCCTTTTCAGCCACTAATTCAACAATAACTGTGTGTCCAACCTACAGCATAAATGCAACACAAGCTGTAAAACAAATATTGCGTCAAAGCCTTCACAATAAAAGTAAAGCAAACAATTGTAGCAAAGTTCACGCTACAGTGGGACTAAGATCGAAAGTAAAATATGAAGAAGCAGAATATTGAATGCCAACAACTAAAAACAGTACTCGTGCAAATGTACACAGTTACATTGCTCTAGTTGCTGATATGCAATAAAAGGGCGTCTGATGGGTGTCGACTATCTGCCTCGGTAAAGTGACAAACAGTGTTACATAAGAGACGGAGAGCTTGATGAACAGTCAGTCCTCCACTCTGGAAACTTTCCTTCAAGGTTAGCTGCAGTTGGGTAATTGACATTAGGAGCAGCATCGAGGCAAAAGGTACTAAATCTGAGGGTAGATTTCTTGAACCAAGACCGTGAATTAGTTCACTTAAACACGGTCAGCTAAACTTTAGAGTTTCGGTTAAAGATTTGGGGTCGATGTTTAAATAATCAGCATCAAAACAAGCGTGTCCGATCATGGAAGCAGCGTTAGCATAGTGCAGGCGGAGCTGATAGACGCTACAGAGACGGAGGTTTTAATCCCGGTGTCAGCGTCTGTACCGGGCATCCGCGGCTCTTACCCGCCGGTCCTCTCCCGTGCACGGAACAGCCGGTCTGATATGCGGGTGAAGACCCCGGCGATGGCCGGTGAGTACACGGAGTGTACCAGCCTCCTCCAGGACATGGGAGCCGCCATTGCTGCAGCGCGGCGCGTTTGATTAAACTTTATTGACAGTAGCGTCCGTTCAGGGACACACTGTACTTTGAGCAGTGAGGCGAGTCAGACAGGGACAGCAGGAGCTGCAAGATGTCAGGAGATGATTATAATTAACAAACAACAAAGAATATTAGTAAGTTTGTTGAGTGCATGTTTTGTTGTTATTGTTTTTTTCTTCTTTTTTTTTTTTTTTTAAATTCCGTCAAATGTGTCAAACGTCCCCTAACGGCCAACATGCAAACTGCTTTACGAGATCTGCTGCTGAAAATCTTTCTTATATTTCACTTTGTTAAATTTTGGGATGTTGTCGTGGTAAGCACTCCTGACTCACAGGTAGAACATTCCTGTTTGTTTGTTTTTTTAATCCCGTGCATGGGTTTTGTCTGGATTCTCTGGTAAGTAAAACGCACCCATTTTGGTTCACCAAAGTGCAACCTAAAGGGTTTTTTTTATTTTGTGTTACTCAAGACTCGACAACAGAATAATCATTTTATTGCCCTTCAGGCGAGAAAGGGTTCTGAAAACATATCATGACCCTTGAATACTTCAAAAATATTGAAGCCATTGTCAAGCTGCTTAATATTTTGCTTTGCTCAAGTTGATAAAAATCCAATATTTGACCACAAATTAAAAATTAGATAAAGAAGTGAAAAACGTTATTACCTCCGTGATTAATTATCTAATGACACTAATATATATGTTATCTATGTTGTGTAAATTAATTCACCATACAAGCTACAAGTTTCTCACAAACTGATGCCTCATCATAAAATAATCTTGTTATATGCAAAAGGTAGGTTGAAATAGAAATGTTCTATATGGTTTTTGTAGATGTGTCACAGTGGCATACACATATAGTATCATTCTTGAATGATGGCTACCAGATACCTGGTAACGCTTGTTTTAGTTTCACACTTTGGGATGAATTTGTGAGGTGTGACTACAGCAGTCCTCACAGATATTAACCCATATGTGTGTACTTTGATCAGAAAGAGATTCTCATCCATTGTAGCCACACCGTGAGGATTATTACTCACGCTGTTGACAGAATGAGAGCAATGAGAAGTGGTTGTTATTATTATAAAACTATAAACTGATAGTATGTTCTGTCTTTGTCCACTATCTTCCAATTATAGGCTTAGCTAGAAAGAATACCGGAAACCTTGTAGATCAGGTCGTGCGGTTTGATTCAGGTGTGGTAGAACAGACGAATGATTAAAAAAAAAGAAGTGCGGCAGCACTTGAAGACCAGGACCAGATGACATTCTTGTAAATGGTGTGTGCATGTTGGTACATTCAAAACTGGTTGATTATATGATGAATTTTAATGGCATCAAGCACATAGTAATGATCAAAGAATGATAATAACATTATATAAATGCTGGTTACATGATCATTGGAGTACTGATATAATGTGGGACATTGGTATTCTGCAAAATAAGGATATATATTCTCCAAATAGATGTACTTTATCCAAAATAAAAGTAGCTACCTGGTGCATTAACTCTGGCATTAATTCTTCTAATCAGACTCTTTCAGTCAGGCCTGGCTTAGTAATGTGCACATAGCTGTGTCGTTGTTGCCGGACTTTCGAATGGAAAAGAGCAATTCAGGTCAGAGCGACAGGGCTGTTTGTTGCTCAAGAGCACTTACAGTAACTCAGAGGCTTCCTGACACAACCTGATGGCCCAAGGGACCTAATCTTTAAAAAAAAATTAGCTGGCTTGTACTGTAAGTTAGATGTTAATCATAATCTGTCATGTGGAGGAAGGGAGTGGAGACATGATCGAAAGGGCTTGGGCTCGTGATGCCAAAATATTTAAACAGTTTTAAGTTAAGGACCTCGGCAGAGTCGTGGACTAACTCGCTGAAGAAGAACTAGAAGGAAATGAACAACATCACTGTGGCGTGCGGGTAAAATTCTAAATGTGGCTATCTTATTTCAAACAATGCATATGCATTTGCAATTAATTTTATTACTGCAGTTTTTGCACTATTGATGAAATAACATCTGAAACTTAACATGCAAATTTTGCAGCAAACTATAATTTTCACAGCATGTATTTCTCATATTTATAATCAGTGCATTCATCTCCAGTCATTTTCAGCACTATTCAAACTTAAGTTGTCAGCTGCTGCATCTGTTTTGGGCCATTTAACTGTGATAACCTGTTTAAAAAAAAGTCCAGAAGAATCTGGAAAACCGATGTGCAGTTTCTTTTTCCAAATGTTTGAATTAATTAAAGAAACGCTTGACATCCGATAGCCCTAATATTTAAAATGCATTACTCAGAAAACTGTGTTGCACTCCAGAAGAGCTTCATTTTTCATGAAACTCAAAACTTTTTTGTAGCTTTTTTAAAACTAGTTTATGCAGTATTATGGTTTAACAATAATAATCTAATATATTGTATTTATTTATTCATAACGATTCATTTAACTACTAAACAATAAGGTTGGACGAAATGCTTACAAAGGGCAATATGAAGAAAGAAGTATGAAAAGTAGACCACAAAAAAAAACAAACGAGAAAAAAGGCAGAATATG
>OMNM01049715.1:0-10281 GCA_900302745.1 Parablennius parvicornis | reverse complement strand
TAATGTAAACGAACAGGACGATCTGTTAATGCCGATTAAACTCAAGCTCTGCTTGTGTTTCTGGGGTTCACAATGAAATCATGATGGAAAAAAACAGAGGTAGAATGACCCTAATTAAAAGCCTACTGCTGTTTTTTGGACTTTGAGGAAACGAGCTGCAGATATGGTAAGTGGATCGTGCAGTACTTGCTGATATTGCGGTAGTTTGTCTGATCTATTCTGATACACAGGGGAGGATGGAACATGCGGGCTAACCTGAAAAGCCGTTTTTTTTTCCTCTTTAGCTTTTTGTAGAACCAAGTCTCCCTTGAACTTCTGCTGCACCCTGTCCAAAAGCTTCAGCTCTGGAAAAGGTGTGCAGCTCTAATCATCTCTGTTTGATGTGCACAGGCAGCAGGCTTTACGGAGGAGCCAAGATCTCTTAGGACATTAAGGGGAGAGGCGAGGGAGACGAGGAAGAGATTACTGCTGGTCTTTTTATAGAGGATCACTCCATCTTGTCCTTTTTAGCTCACTCATTAGTTCCCGTTCCCCCCCCAGAGGGCCATTTTCTCCTACTGTCTCTCGTCAAGCCTTCTTTTGCTTCGGCAAGATCTCTGGCGATCAAATAACTAAATATGATTCCCCCTGCTGCTTCCCTATTACCAAATTGCAGTCGGAACGTTCTTGTGTGGTCCTTCTTCATGGTCCTTCATGTATTTGGCAGCCAACAAAAAGAGTCGTCCCAGGAGTGAGGAGAGGTGACAGATGAATAATGATTGCACACGCTTCTCTTTGTTGACAGTGGAGGCTATGACATTCCTTTTCTTCAATTTCTTCCCCCAATTCTGTGCTTTCCCTCCCTCCCTTCGGCGAGTACCTGTGAAATCAGACGTCCTTCTGTGCCCATCAAAAAATAACCAACACTCTGCCACTCCGCGACTGGCTGTCAGCTGAGTTCACCGCCTGACAACCGGCGTACACGCTGAGGTAATCAGAAGTTGTCAAATGTGAAGTGTCCTCTGTGATGACTTGAGTACGCCGTCCGCATTTCTCGGTCCACCATTAGTGCTCTGGCCACAATCTAGGTGTGCGAATGGCCTCTTTATCTACAAGAATCATTAAATAATATCCTCCTACTGCACATTTGCCAGCAGAATTGTTGTTAAGCAGAAGGAAACGGCGACGCTGAGACATAATCGGAGCTTGTTGTCACTGCCAGCCTACCACCCGACCCAGTTGTGTGATGGAACGAGTCATACACTTTCATGACCTCTTATGATTATACATCATCGTCAAGTACACCAAACGCTGTCCCTTTTTGCATATTCCCAAGTGGTTTATGAAAATTTAATCTCCATATTTGTTCTCCATATGCATCACCTGCTCCTCAGCTCCTGTGAGAGTAAGCACCTGTCTTATAAAAACACAACCATAGAAATTATTGATTTGCATCTGTTTATGTGGGATGGAGCAGAGCAACCTCCCTCCTGTCAGGCCCGTTGGCGATGCGCAAGGATCCCAAAGGTGCCATCTCACTCGTCTGTCCTTTTTTTTACGGTGCCTCTAAACCGGGGATAGGGGCTGCAATCTGTTTCTGCCCTCCCTTTGATTTTATTTACAGCCCCAGCCTGGCAATAAAGGGCACAATTTATGACTTACTTTTTAATTAGAAATAATGTCTTGTAGAGTTTAAGTGATGGATGGTTTAATCAATATATAGACTGGCTGGCCCCATGATGAACGTCACTATTGACAGCGTGCGGAGTAGCCTAACTTAACACTTTGTCTTTCAAAGAAATATGTAGTGTGTCTTTGGTGACGAGAACTGTGCAGCACTTTTTAACATCCCTTTCTTGAGTTCTCCCTCCTTTTTACGGTTTCTTGTTTCTTGGGCAACGTGTTTTCACTCATTTTATTTTATTTTTTTTACTGGAAAAAAAAAAAAATGACCCTCTATTGACTGAAACCCCATTCTGTCATGTGCCACATTTGTTACGAATTAGGAAAAATAAGTGCCGCAGGTGAGTTCTCTCAAATGCAAACTGACAAGCAGGGACCAATGCAATTCTCAACAAGGTAGAGATTTGTTTTTGTTTTAATGGGTGAATAGGGTCTTCCTTTTTTTCCCCCTGGGTTTCAAGAGTAAAGAAGTGAAAAGGGAAAGGATTATCAAGTAGAATAATTAAATAGGAGTCAAGTCAATGGGATTTGTTTCCTGGCGTTGTGGATAATTGCGTAATACACACCAGGGATGGAATTGTGGTACTCAACGACTGAAGTTCAATTTTGTCACTTGTGGCTTATTTTGAAGTGCTTGAGCAGGTTTCTGCTGAACTCGCTGCAGACGATGAAGTGGAAGCAGCACTTGTCAATTATCGTAGGAGGAAAAAAGAGGTCATTCAGTGTCAAATGTCAAAGCTGTCAAGGCGTTTGAACTGGAAGAGATTTACTGAGATGATTTACCATGAAGTGTTCTGCAATTTTGTAAGCAACCATTAATTCTTTTTCCTGCATGAAATTGTGAAAAAACAAAACAAAAAACATTCTGCGTTTTTTTTTGGTTTTTTTTTTTTTCATTGGTTATTTTACTTTTGAGTCACATAGTGGTGTTAGCACTCTTATGATCAGTGTGTGTGCATGTGTTGCCCATCATAAACTGGGTTCAGTTCCAGTTTCCCAAGAGGAGTGGTTCCCAAAGTGTGGGACTTTTTCCCTATACCATTTACTCCATTCATTTCTGAGAAAAAAACCTGATGTTACAATAACGGCAGAGTATATATAAAGATGTACAAAATATTTCAAATTAGTAACCTTTAACCATAACTAGAAAACTCATGTCTTTTATTGCCTATCCTATCAATCTCAACAGCCTTTAGTTATTATATCTATTGATTTGATATAGAAAGAGAATCCTGTATCCACGTACTTAATTCTGATGTCAAGTGATACTTTAGTCTTAGTCTACACTTTGAAAATCCTTTCTTCGGGGTAAATGAAACCCGCTTGTCACTGTCTCGAACACGGGGACATGCAAAAGCCCTGGGTTCTGCATGGTGGCTACCTTCTGCTCCTTTGGGATGGATGAAATGTAGACGAAAGGTTTCACTGCACTGCCATGTGACAAAGGAATGTTGTCTTTCTTTCAATGTCTACAAAATGGTATGAAAAAGGCATCCACCTTACATTTTGCTCTAAATTTCCTTTTTTATTTTAAAATATATATATTGAATTATTTAAAAGCCCCATGAGGATTCTGAATTCTGGTTGTTCCAAAATACAAAAACAAGCGAACAAAATCCAAGCTGCTGTGATAGCAATGATGTCTCAAAAATTAGATACACAGACTTGAACTTCAGAAAAGGGTTTAAGTATCACAAATGAAGTCTAATCTATTTTTTGTCAAACTTGCTCTGTGTAAAAATAGAACCCAGGCTCAACTCGAAGTTAATAAAGTTGTCTACAATGTAGACCACCTATATATGAAGGACAACATGAATAGACAGGATAATCTCACCCAGAACATACACACGCGCGCGCACACACACACACCCTTGTGCTCTGCGAGGGACCACAATACCGTTCTTTCTCATTGATTAGTGTTGCATTCACTGCCCTGGGCAGGTAGAGGCCTTAATAATGGCTTTATGCTTTGTTTTCATGGTCTCAGGAATAGAATAACCATGAATGACATGGATCCCGTGCTCCGTGTCCCTTGAGTCAATGGTTAACTGTTCTGCAGTGATTCAAAGCATCCGGGCTCTGTTGCAACTGACCGCTCTCCTGTAGATCTTGACCTGGGTATGTTTTCTTCACCCTCACCCCCTCGTCCACCACACCCACCAAACTAATTTCTGCTCTTTTTTCCCCCCCTCCCCAATTCCCTTGCTGTGCTGGCATGCATTAGCTTATCTGCCTCCTTTGTGAAACATAAGCTTGTAGATAAGTAGTATATTGGGCCAGGTTACTCATGTCTGTCTTGTTCATTCCTCAGAATCCTTTAATTCCCCCCAGAAACCTATTTCCCAGACTGCAGGTGGCCCGTGTTGTAACACGGAGGGCATGCCTGATCTCTCCAAAGCAAACATAGACCTTTAGTCACCACGGCCTCCTTTGTGTTCACTGCGAGTGCCGGTAATGCCCCGGTACGTATGTGCACCGCGAGTGTACACATGACTAATCCCAGGGACAGTGTAAAAACATGCCACTGATAGGTTCGCGGCATTAGCGGAGATTAGCCATGAAGTCGGGAATTATTCATTTGTTGCGTTTGCCCCCGTCTTTATTCCTCGGTTGACTGATAAATGGCATGTAAACAGAATCCAACAGGGGATCTTTAACAGGGGTTACCCTTAAGTCCACAGGTGTTTGCAGTTATGCTGGGCCTTTGTTGAAACGTAGCCTCCAGCAGGATTTCAATCGTCTTCCTCAAAGCATGACCCACTTCTTGCAGTTTCATCACACACTAAACAGTAAGTCTGTCAAAGGAGCTAGTGCGCAGTTACAAACCCGGGCGGGTGCCCCATGCCCCGAGACACCGACCAGTCCTGTCGGCTGGCCCGGGTCACTTACCACCATGATCTCTGTGCTTGGAAGTTAATTAGGAATTAGAACATGGCACGACCCTCCGGATGTTATCCACGGGAAGGATAATGAACACCTGGAAATGGTAAGGAGCACAAGTCATTGCATTAAGATGTGTGAACTCTTGTGGCCTTTATAATTGTATTTTCTCTCCTGTCATCCTTTGCCATGGAAATATTACTTTTTGAAATCATTCACCAAGTGGCGTTCCCCCAGCAGAATAAATTGGATTTCTTTTTGACGTCTAATCTATGGCATAATGTAGTTAGATATACACTGAAATTTATTAAACACAGATTACATTTAATAGGATTCTCATCAATGCCAAAGGAAGACTTTGTAGAAACAATTTGCCTCACCTCACTTTTTAATAATTTGATAATTCTTGCAGGTTTCTATGACTGTTTAGTGACAGCACTTAAGTTTATTGAGCAATTATCCCAGCAGTATTAAAATGAATGCACATTTCATATTACTGTTTTCTGTAGACTGTGAAAAGGCTTTTTTTATTACTTGGTTTCACTGTGGCACAGAGTTATTTGAAATAACAGTCTGTGACATAAAGTTGAGATGAGCATAAAGTCCTAGAAATATGAAATTACAGGTGGAAAAGAAAATGTGTCTTGCAGAATTGCATTGTGTTGTAAATGCCATTTGGGTACTTGCAGTAGAATCCTGGTGAAATCTGCTTTGCCTGACTATAACTAGCATTCACTGTGTGAGCAAAACAAAGCTGCCTCTGTGCTGTTTGTGCATTCAGAGGAAGGATGCAGCACAGGTGGAGCGTGGGTTCCACAACTAAAAATACAGATCCTAAAAATTACATATACATGCACGCTTTAAAAAGGAGGGGGAAAAAAAAAATCCAATTTAACCTATAATTCTCATATTGCATTTCTGGTGCAGCTGGTGTGTTCGTGCGAGGTGACAGCAATTTTTATTTCATTCTCCCGGTGTATAAGACCCAGATTTGCTCCCGTCTGCCATATCATAATCATTTGGCTCGATGCCTTGATTCGAATTGGTGAATTGTTGCACTCGGAGTAGGTAGACTGTGATACATCTGCTCACAGGCCGCATTATTTTATCAACTGCGCTCGCAGGTCACAGTGCAGTGGAGAAGGTGGTGTTTTTTTACCCCCCTCCTCTCTGTCTGGGCTGGCAGCGACTACGCCCCAGTACACACAGTCCCTAGATGCAGTCTGGCAGGCCTAGTGAATCATCTTCCCGTCACAGGTGGGGGAAATACAACAGTGGGATTGGCAGTCCAAAGGTGGCGTCTGGCCCAGCCTTGAGTGAGGTGTTTGGCTTGTATCTGCCAGAAATGGCGATATGTCATATTTTTTTCATGCGACGGAGAGAAAGTAGTTGGAGCAAGTTTGTTTCTCTTTCCACCCAGAAAGTGCACAACGGCGATGCTGCCGATAACCTACAACTTATCTCCCATCTGTCTCCTCTGCATATGTTGCTGTGATCACGGCCCTGATTGTTTGTGAGCTCGCTCTTGCATTTCTTTAATTGTGGATGTGTTTTTCTCGCACGCTCACGGTTAGTTTCAGTGTTAGTTTCCATCCCAGCGCTTGTAGGAAGGTGGTTTTCGAGGGCCGCTAATCAAAGGAAGACTCCTCAGGGCCGTCGAGGGCTCAGCTCGAGCAGCAGATGTTTCCCTTCTCTGTTAGCACCTCGGTTAGAGCTATCCTTATTTAACCAGCTCCGGCTAATGGCCCCTCGCTGGTGTCGGATACACCAGATCGCTTTTCTCCTCTTTTGTGTGAGGAACATGGGACCCAACGTGAAACGCCAGGGATATCTTGTTCCTCTCCCTGACATTCTCATTGTGCTCCTCTGTGAATTTCTGGCCAGAAAAAATTCCTTTCACAGTAATTGGGTGTGAATGAAACACTTGCGCTCGCCTATTGTCTCCAGTACACTCTTGCATTCAGTCCAGTGCTTAAAAACAAGCCAAGAGAGAGGGCTGGAGGGGCTTAGATTGTAGGAATTGTAGTACAAGAGATCAAGAGAAGACTTTGCAAGCGCGGAGCAGTGCGTGAGGGAAATAACTTAAAAAAAAAAAAAAAAAAGTAGTATGTGTGTTTTTTTGCATCCAGCAAAAGGAAGGAATAAAAGGGGAGGGAGAATCACTTTTCAAGAACACCGAGGCACGGCGGCTTCTTCGGAAACGACTTGTAAATGAAGGGCGGGAATACAAAGTGGACAGGCACACTGCTTTAAACAGAAACAGCCAGCTCCGTTCCAGATTCTTCATATGGCGTACAAGAGATTGATTGAAAGATTTGGTGGGTCTAATTGTGCTGCACCATCTGCTCAAGTTACAGAACCTGCCAGGCATGTGACAGTTTCCAACAGGCTCACTGACGAACAGATGTGTGCAGGACTCCGTTTGTGTGTGTGTGTGTGCTTGTACGTCTAAGTGTGTGTGTATTTAACAACGTCAATCTCTCTTTACTTTGTGATCGCATCTTTTTTTTAAAAATAATTAAGAAAGAAAATCACATGTTAAATTCTAAGGATACGACATGCAAATGTCCACTGTCAAGGTTCCCTTTTTGTATTTCTTAATTAAATCTTCCTATGTGTGGCGCTGCCTTGTGTTGTTCATTATTTTGGGCTCTTTCTGTGATGTTGAAGTGCTTATTGTTTCTGTCAGGATTGCTATTGATATAACAGCCTGACAAATGTCATCGGCAGAGAGTGAATTTCCATAAATCAATCAAGCACACCCCCCCACCAGTCCATATCCACAATGAAACAGATCGCCAGTGGAATTAAACAAAGGAAACTAACAATACACTCTTCACTAAACATGCATGCTAATTTATCCAGTAAGCTAATTTGGTATTCAATGACATGGCCAAGGAGGAAATGTATTCGCACCAAAAATGCAGTTTTCACATGTATTAACAAGGCAACACAAAAAATCCACATGGGATGTTCCTTATTAACCCTTGAAGACCTGTTTTTTTTTTTTTTTCTCCCGAGACGGTGGATGTCTTTTTTAGTGATGCTTTTGTGTTTAACGCATTAATGGAAAGTGCTGATGATTCACTAGAGTACATGAGGGAGAAGGTAGATCTATATTTTGACATGTTCTAATGGAAAACTGCGGAAGAAATTTCACTCCCATTCTTAAAGGCTATACATGCAAGCTCCTAATGTATTCAGTCAATCAGTCTGTGCAGCTTTTAATTTATCCTTGAAGAAGAACAGCTCGGCGTTGCAATTTTCTTTTTGACAGTTGAATTAGAAATTATTTTTTTAACGCATAAACATGAGGCCTTTTGAAGTGATTGGCTCAAGAAGTGCGAATGTTCCTGGAGCTATCCTCGCTTTCGTAGCTTGCTAATTCACATGCTAAATTAGTTAGATGATGTAAAAAGCGTTTTTGACTGATTTGAAGTAATGGCAGCCATTATTAGCAACAAAGTCAAGCAAACAGTTTAGCTAGGCCACTTCGACCGGGTTCACATTTCTTCTAGACACAAGAGTGCCATCAATCTTTTCATTTAATCTCAACAAGAAGTAGAATAATTCAGCATAATAAATTGCCTCACACTGAGAATTTGAGGCCCTTCTGCAAGGAAACTTGCTCTCCCAGTGGATATGCAAATTTTCTTTGACTGCTCTGAGTTCTTGACACAGTCAAAGAGCACATATTTGAGATGAATTTGTGACTAAGGCCCAGTTTGCGCAACAATGTTTCTGATGAAAATGCATGCGTTTCCGTTTCAGAAACACAGAAACGAGTTTAGTATTTTCACATAGACTGGTGGGCCTATTCAGGGGTTACGCCCCCTTTTCCCATGGCCAGTCAAGATCGGCTACAGTACTATGTTAAGTTAAGAAAAATAGGGCATATCCCAGCCACAGTTACAGAGATGATTGTTTCCCATGATGCCTTTTTCAACAAGTATTAGCACGTGCATGGTGCAATTTTACAAATGAGCTACTCCTGCTTGTAACGCGAACGGTAGTTCTTATAGAAAAGTGTCACACTACAAGGTGCGTGGCAGTGCAAGGGGACGTTCTCAGTGTTAGGCAGGTTGTCATCATGTTTTGACTGGTGAGTGTGTATTTGCTTGGGAAATATGGAGAAAGTTTGTGTGGCTTTGAAGGGCAGAATCTGTTCAAGTTCAGTGCATAAAACAAAGAATCGGAAGCCGTTTAACTGATGAAGCTACAGTACACTGCTCTCTATTTTCAGGTCCAAAAACGGGATAGAATTCACCTGAAATTGGACACCTCAGTCTTGCCAAAGGGAGAGACACCAGATTAGCAAATAAGGTAATTGCATTTGCATATCAAATCACCAACAACTCTCCTTCTGTTCCTTTGTTCATGCCAGGGGTTTGATTTAGCTTCGGTATCTCCTCGCACTCCTTCTTCCTGGAGATTTTAACAACAAAGTCTGTTATGATCTGTGTAAAACCTATTAATCGCAAAGGCATACATACATTAATAAGTGGTACTCTTTTAAAAACCATCACATTTCACTGCTAATTTCCTTTAAACCACATGTTCAGTAGCCCTTTTATGTTTGTAGAGAAAAAAAAAATGGAATTTCTGAGATTTCCATTCATTGTAACATATAAAATCCAGCTGAGCTCAGGCATTCACACTGTGAACATTTAACAGCCTTATTCATGGACTTATCAAGCCCCAGTATCCACAGCACAAAAAAAAAATAAGTAAATGATATGGAATTCTTGTAAATGTCCAACAGCGATCCAAGTCACTTAACATGACAGTAAAGCAGCTGACTGTTAATTTACATGCCAGGCCAGCAATTTAATTGGTGCCAATCGTACAGATGATGTTTGAAATGTCATTGTTTTAGCAGTTGTGGCCTAGAATGTTGGAAAAGTTCAGCTTGTTAACTGCAGAGCTCATTTTTTCCCCATGACTATCAAGAAGATACAACAATCAAAAGTTATGTCAACTGCCATTATAGTTATGTCTTAGTTGTGTGTCCCCTTTTTCTGATTTGCTCATAAGAGACGAGAGATATTGGCATGTGTTTCATATTCTGCATACTCATTTCCCCAAGTCCCTTTTGTAATTATTATTCAGTAGATGCACTGCTTGGCACAAGGACAAAAGTTTGCATAATTTATGCAAGGCCGTCATCAATTTTTGAAAAATGGCCCCAGCCTTTTCTTGTGCTTTTAACTAAATAGATGCACGTCAGCCCGGACATAAAATGACCGCAAGGAACAGAGAAAACTTTATTTATATCTTTATCTAAACTTTGAACCAAAGCAGATTTCCGTGTGCACGTCGGGAGTGCCGTGTCCAACTCGAATAAATTCATTTGACATGCTCTCCAGAGTCTGCCATTGTCTCACACTGGGACAAGGCTCCTACACCTTATGAACAATTTTGAGATAATACTTTGTAAAACACTTTTTTCATGCACTTCTCCAGAAGACGACTTCTCAGACAAAGTATTTGGAGATGAGATGGGTGTTATAATGGCACACTTCCTCTGGATGTGTCCCTGAGGGCTCTCACCTGAGGACTGAGGAGTTATTTCCAGCATAGTGCTCACAGGAAACGATCCCTCTGAGGAAAGAGAGAGAGAGAAAAAAAAAAGGACTTTGTTATTCCATATCCCAAGAGAAAGTGCTCTATATTCATCCTAATGACGAGGGGGGCAGTGTAAATAAACTCCAGTTACTCTGAGTCTCTTCTCATCTCCAT
>OMNM01049714.1:0-10644 GCA_900302745.1 Parablennius parvicornis | reverse complement strand
TGGTGAGCATCATGTGCTTTTCTATGTATGCCGGGCCTGCAGAGAGATAAAGTGCACGGTGGTTGATGAACTGGTGTAGTTATTCGATGAAACCTTGCTGTTTCTCTTTGAAGGTTCATGTTTACCTTCGAAGATTTTGTAACTGTGCTCTGAGATTTGCTCCCATCTTTGGCTGACTTATAATGAGACTATAGCGTGAATGCTCCTGTTATGAGGTCTGAGAAATTTTCACCTTTTGACCCGTCAATTCAGTCGTCTGTAAAAGTCCCTTCTCATCGTTGTGTAAACAGTTACTGGAAGATCTCAGCCTGCTTCCAACCCTCTCATTCCCTTTGCCTCCTTATTCCGACTTCCATCAAACACCTACATCACTCCTGTCTTCCATCCAGCCATTTCACCACCTCCTGCCTTTGATCCTCCTTCTTTCGGTTCAGTCTCTTGCTGACGCCCTCTCTGCTTTAGTTTGCCAGCTCCAGGACCTCAAAAGAAACTTCTATCAGTTCGAGCAGAAACTTTTCTGTGTTTCTTCTGTTTCTGCTGTACGACTGCCTCAGAAGGATTTCAGATCTTTGAAAAGTGTGGAGACTGGACACACGTGGGTTTGGTCAACAGAATGTCTTTGGACGACCCTCAAGCTGCACAGAGACAGGAGCAAGTTGTCAAACAGAACTATGATTTATCATCCATATCTCTACATGTCTTTTTCCTTTTTTGTAGCCGTTGCTTTGACAACTCCCTCTTTAACAGACATTCCCATGCAGGTATAAAATGACTTTTTAAGTTAGTTTCCAGCGCTTGACTTGCGTTTAAGTATTTGCTATTCACAGTCATTCACTCAGACATGTGACCATGTCGAGCCAGCTGTTGGGGCGTGCTCCTATGTGAGCAGTAATAATATAGAAGCTGGCTCCCCTATCCAATTAAATAGATATCCCCAGCTGCAACAACCTCCCCAAGCAATGCACATGTGAACCGTGAAGGTAAAGGGGGAAAAAAAAAAACATTGAGAGAGTGGATTTGAGAAATGCAATAGTGCAGAGATGCCGGTTGAATACGAGGTGTAGAGTCATGGCGGCGGCAGTAGAGCGTGGTGCGCCACATTTAGGGGCTGCAGATGTCGGCTGCTGGCTAGGACAGTCGTCAGTTGTCCACGGCCGTGTTCTCCTTGACAATGGACACATTTTTGAATGGTGGAACAAAAATACACTTGTGTGGTGACAGTTTACCTGTCAATCAAGTCTGGATTCAGATGCTTAATTAGCCTCTGTTCAGACGGGTGTTTTTAGCTTTGCCGGTGGCGTCGGTCTGTTTCTGGACTGTTGAGTGGAAGGATGACTCATCTCTGGTCAGGAAGGAAATGGCTAAAATAATCCATCCATCCATCCATCCATCCATCCATCCATCCATCCATCCATCCATCCATATTTTAGTTTTACTGATAAATATATTCTCAAGAAAAGGAATAATCCTTAATGTTTTCTCTCCATCTCTCTTCAATAGCACAGCACTCCATATTTAAAATAATTGGTTGTGATCAGTCTTGATCATCACTCGTTTATTTTGACCAGGGTATTAAGCCCTGTGATGAGAAGTAGCGATATAAGGTATTTAATTCTTTAAAGTTTTATTTTGAGAATAGGCTTTCCCCGCACTGCCTTCCACTCTCACATACAAATGACGGCATGAAAGAAGGATGGATTTTGACTGCTTAGTCCCTGTTTGCTGAATTGCCCCTTTTCCAAAGACAATCCAGCTTAAACCTATTGTACTGTACTTTCGGAAGGCCCCTGCTATTTCCCTTTTTTAAGAATATATTTTTAAACACAAACAACAGCGTTTGTTTCCTGCTGCTCCCTGTCTGAATGAAGAAACTGCAGTTGAAGCTGTGTTTATAAAGAAGGCTGCTTATAGAAATCCCTGTGGGTGTAGTTTGTGTGAGGAAAAGCAGCCAGGTGAAAGTGGCAATTTTCAGCTTCAGAGAGGTGATAATGCTTTAAAATTACAGCTTGATTTTTGCAGCAGATTACTTGTGTGAATAACGGCAGTCAAACCCAGGTCAGCTGGTGGTAAGATACACAATGCTTTTGAATTGAATTTAAACGTTCAACTTTTATTTTGGATGGATGGATGAATGGATGGATGGATGGATGGAGCTCAGAGCTATGTTGTGTTTTCTGCTGTTTGCGAAATGACAGAATTCAGGACTGAAAAAGTCGAACTGTTTACGTTTGAGTGATAGCTTTCCTGTTTGAAACAAAACAAAGAAAAGTTGGTAGTAAATGATACAAAGCATACAAGAATTGTGGCCCATCTGTTCAGTTACACTAGTGCAATCCACCCTTAACAAAAAAAACATTGCATCACTGACATAAAACCTGGTTTTCACCAGTCAATAAATAGTGTCATTGCTTTCCACGGCTTCGGGATTCTATAATGTTTTTTGACTGTAACCTCTTTTAAAACACTCATGAGCCTACAAACATGTGCAAGCAGAGCCACAAAATTAAAAGACACCGAAATTGAAGCAAGTGCATTGAACTGAGCATGATAGTCTGTTTGGAGTTTTACAACATGTGTACATACTCGGTCTTACATTGCTGCTTTATATCCTATCTCAGTAAAACTCGAGCCCACGTGTAGTCTTGTTGAGCTTTTTAATCATTGCATTCTGTAAAACTTGACTCTATAATAATGATATTAACTTATTCCTTACTTCCGAGTCATGACAAACATTAACAAAAACAGAACTGTCTTGTCTGTGTAACGCCACAGTTCAGGCACGAGATAAAATAAAGTCTACTGAGAGCTTTATGTACAAATAAAATCAAATGATAAGCCAGTATATCAATGACATTGGACTCTCAGAAGGTGTAAGAGCCAATCCTTCCATATTTATCACAGGCGGGAGGAATCAACCAAGTGCAGAGATATGAGGAGAAAAGCGGCGGGTGACATGAGAGATTTTATCATCGGAGATGAGAACAGGAGGCGTCTTCGCCTCAACAAATCTTTCTCTCTTTCTCGGAGACGAAGCCACGTTTATTTTTCACTCTGGACGACGAAGTTTACTGTTGAACTCGATACGGCACTGCTTGTTTTCCAGAGTGCCGCATTGCTGATAATGCAGATCCTGTACCGATTTGTCTCTCAATGGGTTTGCCATTATTAGCGGACAGCGCAGACAACAAATTGAATTTGTGTCTCGGAGTGGAAGACTGCACTTCTGATGTGACCTGCGTGACGAGACGATTCATGCTTCACTGGTGTACTGTAAATGGGACGTGGCAGCTCCGCATACTGTATTTCTGTGGCCGCGTGTCGGCTCGCGTGCACTCCTGAAAACACATCCTCTGGGCAATGTCTATGTTGTGTTCTGTCAATCAAATGAGCATCGCGGGAGGGAAAAAACTCAAAGTCCCGCATTTCAACACATATATACAGATAATGCAGAAAGCATGTTTGATAATCTTACATTAAAATCATGACTTTCCCATGGGGGTGCAATGAGCCATTTTCTGATCCAATTTCTCACAAAGCCTGTTTTATCCTCAAGCCAGAGCGCCCAATTTCTTCCATTGTTGCTAGAAAAGGGGTCTTGGGTGCAGGAACTCAGTGTATCAGAGGCTTTTTCTAAGATCCTCACCGTCTGGAGAGCACATTCAACATTCATGCAGTGACCCATTTCATTAATGGAGAGGGCTTCTTCGCCGTGTCTCCTCCCAGCCTTCGTGGGCTGCATCCACCCTCATAATGGGCCTTCCTGTCAGGGTTTCATGACGAATCCCCCCGTTGACCTCTCCTTCACTCGCAGCCCCCCGACCAGTAGATTGATGATTCGGTAACTGGTTTGAAGGTAGTGGGAAGCAGGTAGGGTTTGGTTTTGGTGTACAGCATCCTGGAAAAAAAAAAGATAAATAAAAATAAACATAAACCACTCCCAGAGCTAATTCAAACCCAGTTCTAAATCACATTTTCAAATGCTACGCATTGTAAGCATGAAATAAGGGACCGCATCAGCAGATCTTTGATCGTAATTCAGATTTAATTGGATGTGATTTAATGTGTTATAAATACAGAGGTTATTCTGAGCCTCTACAGAACTATTGTTTCCAAAGTTTGAACCACATCCTTGACCCTTTTAGCTTCATGATGAATTATCGTCATTGTCTTACATGAATGTGTTTTTTTTTTCTATTGTCCTCTCCTTTTTCTCCACTCAATTTTATTTTTGACCTACTCTAAATTTATCCTTTGTAGATAGATTTGCTCCGTTTAGCATGGAACTGGATGAGAGCAAACACAGTCGCACTCTAGCATGCCAATACTCTTCAAAATGCCCTAAAAATAAATCACACAAACTAACATCACATCCAATTACATCCATCGTCATTTCGCTCTGAATCCTGACTCCACAGTTTTCTCATCGCGGTTAGTTAGAAACTTTAATTTGTTGGCAGTGAACATTAAATAGAACATAAGGAAGTCTGAGCTTTTCTTTCAGTCGGCCATTATCCACTTTCTTGTCTGGCTCAAGAGTTGCCCTTTTTGTGCCATAAATCAATACAGTATTAAAGCACCGTGTTGCAGCCAACAAAAGCTGTGATCTCATAGCAAACGCTTACATCTGCAACTTAAAGACTCATCGACGCGAGAGTAGCATATGATGACCTGACACTTGAGGAGCCAACGGACTTCGGAGCTGCTGTAGTTCTGACTCTGCCACCAGAGAAAGTTATGACTCAGTGGCTCATAATCTGAAGTGCCGGAATGATCTGGCCACCTTCTCATCAGCGAGGCCTCCCGCGGCGCGAGCCATATCGGCATGGGCGACATGAGAAGAGCGCCCCGTCACTGAAGAAAACACCATATGGCAGAATTTCCCTCTCGCAGGCTCGAGTAGATACAGCATTTCTAACAGAGGGTGAGGTGTTGACAGCGTCATTGTGCCGTTTCTGTTTGTCCAACTTACCTCGCGTGCACGCGACCACACACACACACACACACACACACACACACCGATGAGGTCCTGAAACCTCCCCGAGCGAGATATTTGATTCTGATCAGAAGACGACGGGGGAGTGATGAATAAGGAAAAAAAACGGCCTGATAATGGGATCATTGAGTCATGAAAAGTGGTTTTGAGCGCGTTATCTTTCACAGAGAATGCCGTGAATGCCAGAGCTCATTATGTATGGCCTCCGATGGCGCTCTCGCCTTCAAGCAGAACAGTGGCGCATAATAGAGCTGCAGCCGACAAAAGGAGAGAAGAATACAATCAAACAAAGAAAAAGTGCAGGATGCGGTTTTCCAGAGCTTTGCTCGCTTAGCAAAGTAATGTAACTTAGTGGAGCACGATGATGTGGCGTGATGGATGAAAAATAACTTACGAAGTTATGCAGGTTTTAGTGGTTGGCGCTCTAGCCTCATGGCGACATGGTCCTGGGTTCATGGGTTCGTATGGACTTCCTGTGTGGCATGTTCTTCTAATGCATGGATCTTCTCCAAGTAGACTTGAATTTCTTCCCACAGTCAAAATACATACATGTTAGTGGTTGATTGATGAGTTAAATTGCCGTTGGATGTGAATTTTTATCTCCGTCTCTCTCTGGGGTTGCCCTGTTGGTTGGTTTGTCTGTTCAACCTATATTTAACCAGATCAGTGATGACGAGCTGATTTTTAGTTACAATAATGACCTGGCAAAAAGCATAAACCTTTTATAGACGGGGGAGAAGGTGCTAAAAGATCATCCAAGATTAAAATTAACAACAGATCTCCGAGCATTTAATAGACATAAGATCCCAGTCAGTATATTATTTGTTGCCGTACAATACAATGACCAAAGTAAGTGTTTTAAGATGATATAGTTTGTTTCAGTCAATTTTATATTTCAAGTAATACGCAGCTGTTGTTAAAGCTTAATTTGAAACAAATTAATTCTCTCTCTACTCACATTCTTGTTCTTTTTCTTAGTTTTTTGTGCCTTTCACTACATGTGCGTATCATATATAATATAATTGAATGTATGAAAGTGGATACAAGGTTATTCTCGTCGTGATTTTATTTCAATCATGAAATATCCACATAGACTAAATCACTTTAGAGTGTAAGTCCTGAAAATCAGATGAACCGTATTTTAAAATATCAGACAAAACTATATATTTTAAGCTAACGCCACAATTATCACAATCACGATGCAGAGATGAACGACAATGACCTCTTTCAAGGATATTCCAGTTATTTAAGACGTACCTGTATCTTCCGACTCCCTTGTTCTCTCTCTCTTCTCTCGTTATGTAAACGCCCTAAAATAAAGACCAGTAACCTAAAAAAAAAATCACACCTCTTTTTCCAAGATGTTAAATGACAATTACATCACCAGCTAAACCACCAGCTGCTGCAGCCGATCTGCCACGGCGAAGCAGTTTTACACAAAAAAAAAGAGGATTTTTGTCCTTCTTCACACATGTTCGTTGCAGTAGTTTTGTTTTTTTTTTTCTTTTTTCTTTTTTTTTTTACATTAATCTCTAAAGCATGCGAGTCCCTGTGTAAATTCAAAAGCACAAATTCGGGATAACTGCTTCCTTTCGGATTTAAACACACAAACTGTGTTCCTCCCTGTAAATGTTCCGGTAGCACACACTCGCACCTGCGCGGCCTCCTCCGAGCGGTTCTTTACATCCCCTGCAGCCCATTAATCACCGGCAGCCTCTCACTTTATACCAGGAAAACATTTGGCTCCATCATGGCCTCTTCCTTTCAATAAGCGACCGCAGTCACCATCCCATCTACTAATGACCCTCGGCTGGGGTTCAAATAAGAAAAAGAGAAGCCACAACTGCTAGGAGTTAACCCTGCCGCTGGCTGGGAGTCTGCCAGCCTTTACTGTAATTACACCTGCGCTGAGGGTCCAGCCCGGGTCTCAGATTGTGGCCCCTGATGGGTGCAGCCGTGGGAGATGTCTGCTCCAGACACTGGGATTGGGTAACAAAGAAGGGGGTGGCCAGAGTGTAATGGTGACATTAGCAGGAAGCAGCAAGATAAAGGACGGCAATTAAAAAGTCTGGATATTTTGATGTTTCTCTGTTTTTCTTGTCTTTTCAAAAAAAATTGTTTTAGCTGCTCATCCGTGAGATTGCCTGTCAATGAAATAGTTACACCGGCACTGATTCCCCTTTTGTTTTTCCTTTTGTTTCATCCCACAAACAATCATTGTGCTTCAGGTGATCAGGCCACAGAAAAATAGATGTCCGTTTGTATGAAATGTCAGTTTAATAAATGCAAAGTGTGTCGCTGCTGATGAGACAAATGCTCAAAGTCAGTCTCATTTTGCTCAAATATACAGATTCCTTTTCACACATATTGTTATCGCATCACTGGTTGGATCCACTAATTGGCGTACTGTACTTCCTCACCCAGGGGTCGGCAACCCGCGGCTCTTTATCCCTCTGTTGCCGCTCCCCGTGGTGAGCTGTGTGGAGGCACGACGCCAATGACGGTGCTTCGCATTTTCAGATAGCGACAACTATTCACTTAATGTTGAACAATCAGGATCTTCTGAATGACATTGAATGATACACCACTCGCTTGCCTTTCTCTCTCCTCTCAATTCATGTTGTTTTCCTTCAATGGAGGGAAAATTGAATTCAGGCTGAGAGTTTTGTCGTCCAGTGGTTGAATGCTCGCCTGCCATGTGGGAGGCCGGGGTTAGATTCTCGACTACTATAACCGATTTTTCAAATTATGTTAAGTTCACCCCTAGTGGATGCTCGCTATCCTAGTTTTTTGTACCTCACAAAGACATAAAAATCAATATATGCAGTGTTATCTTCATTTGTAGGCTCCCAGTGTGATATTTTTAGTGAGAAACAAATCCAAACAGCTCTTCGGTGTGTTGAAGTTTACCGACCTATTTCATTGCCCCTTACCCTAATGTCATCCATCAGCCTACACAATAGCTTAACTCTTAACATTGTTCTGAATTTTCCCCCTAAATGCCATCTTAAATGTACTAACTTTTAATAAACCAGGATTACATTTAATCTTTGTTTTGTTGAAATTATGACTGACTTGTTTTTTTTTTTCATTACAAGATCGTCCGAACTTAATAATCACATATGTGAAAAAAAATGACAATATCTTTGAACATGATCACACCTTCCTATTCATACTTATTTTAGACCTTCTTAATGTGTTACAACCCACAATGCAAGTGTAACCGAGTGCGAGTGTCAGCCTCGTCATCCAGTTCCAGGAGCAGTGAGGTAAACGTCGCCTGCCTGTATCAATCGTTCCGAGCCATCCATCTATTGAACCCTCAGCATTACTAATGTATGGAGTTGGACATGCTATCCAAGCAGGAGTCAATCAAGAGGTCTTTACCGCCTCTGACATGCCAAGCCGGCTCAATAGAATCGACATGCTGGGCCTCACTGATACTGCTCTCAGCTAAAGACTGCTGGCGTTGGACCCAGTGACAGAGAATTCACGGCGGGGCCTCTCTGGAAGGCTGCAGCACCGGGAGAAGCCGACTGAGGCGAGGGGGAGAAACCGGCCTGACTCATCCTATTACTTCATAATCAACATCACTGCTCAGGGACTGTAATGGAAGAAAATCCCCAAAGATAAAGCAACATTGATCAGTTTGGGTCGTTAACTAGTCTGGGCGCTGCAAGAGGTCAGACTGCATTTGAACTGCATTTTGTGTCTCTGATCCTGTTTCTTGCTTTGTGGCGCTCAAAAACTGGGAGAACGCAACACTTTTAGGGTCCATCCAGACCCGCAACTCTGTGTGTGTGCATGTTTCAACGACATTATAAATACCCAGAAGTCTTCACATGATCACATTATTGGGAGGCTTCATCTTCGTGACAAAAACAAACTGTCCCAAGAAATATTTTTCTAATTTTTAAGATGCGTTTTAGGTTAGGACGAGGGTCAAGGTTGGATTAAAGATAGTCATTTTAAGGTTGATCTGCAGGGAATGAGTGCAAGTCAATGAAAAACCAGTGTGGCCAAGCATTTTAAATCCACTTGACTTTTTGTCCCTTGACAAAATAACAATTACAACTGGCAAAATATTTAGTATATTTTGGATTTATTGTCTTGAAATTTCTCACATTTCTCAAAAAAATTAAATCTATATATTATTGAGTGCCGCTAAGCATTTGATATAATGTGTTACTTTTCAAAAATTAAAAAAACAGACTACCATAAGCATCTTTTATGCCACATTATATTCATTTTAAATATATTTTAATTTATTTTCCATGCCCGTTATCAACTGCATATTGTCAGTTTGTAAGATATAAAAAAAATGACCAAAAACTGCACTTTGACCTGTGTAAACTGGAAAGTTTTATTTTGATCTGTCACCATCTGAAAACAGAAAATAGACACACAACTGTGTAAAAATGGAAAAACCTCCTTCTTTGTTTAACCTTTTTTATTCTCTTTTAAAGCTCGTATAAATGTTTCTCTCCTCAGTTCCAAAGAAGCAATACATTGATAAACATACATTGTTTACTTTTTTAGAATGATCATTTGCGAATATTTGTGTGCATCTTTCCTTTTTTGTTTTCATTAACGTTTCATGTGACTTTTTAATTAAACACCCTGTAATTTTAGAGCTAACTGCTAAGACAGGGCATCCAATGTGAGCTAGTTTAAGTCTTGATATTTACTAAATCATAGCACTTTACCAATATTCACTGTTATAAACAGTCTTACGGCGCCGCTCTAACTGCAGAGCATCAACTCTATTCCACAAAGTAAACTGTTGTGTCTTCACATGGCGTAATAAAAAACCCTGTTTGCTAGGATTGCCCTCCGCGACCTCAAATTATTTCCTGTACAGTATTTTGTCTCCAGTGTGTCTCTCTCTGCTTGCCAACTGCACTTGTAAATAAAACAAGGCTGAAGGTGAAACGACTTTGCATTTGTTTGAAAGTGAATATAAAAGGAATACGTGTACGCGCAGCTTAGCAGATCAAAAGGTGGAGGCCGCGCATTTGTGGCAGCGTTCTTGTTGCAGTAGGAAAATACTCCAATCAATCAGGCATGTGTATTATGTTCCTGCGGAATTCAAATTGGGCCGCGTCTGTTAGAGATATTTTATAGTTGCAGACAGTTGAACTGTAAATACGTTCCCTGAAACTGTCCTTTTCTTTTTTTTTCTCGAGTCAACAAATCGAACCAGAAATTGATGTTTAGTGGCGCGGGGATGCAGAGCAACCGCTTGTGATTTTCCCTCCTCTCGCCCTCCACTTTACTGTAACTGCTGACTGTCTCGTGAGCGGAGCGGGAGGGATGGGGGAGATGAATATAATTAGGGGGGAGGCTGGGGGCTGTGATCCATCCCATGAGAGCCAGTGCTGAGAACTCACTCCTTCCACTTTTCACAATGCGCTGCCGTCCGGGCGAAAAAGAAGCAGAGGAGGCAATTAGCAGGTAACGCGTTGGCAGACAGGCTGATCCGTTTTTAAGCCAATACAGATGGCATCTGCAAGCTACACGTCATCTGGGAAGCACCAATGGTTTATATTACTATAGAGTTATGTGCGCCGGCGAAGATCATGTGGGAGAAATATATCGTACATTAAATGTTCCTCTCCGTGTGTAATTAACCGTTACACTGACAACGCTTC
>OMNM01049708.1:0-10614 GCA_900302745.1 Parablennius parvicornis | reverse complement strand
CAGGAGCATTACTGTGAGAACACCGTATTCCACTGTGACTCAACACCAATGAAAATGAATTTTCTATGGAATCTCTTGTCAGCTTCTGTCAGACATACTCGTTAAATACTCGTTAGATACTCGTTAAATACTCGTTAAGCATGTTCTGGAGTGTGAATAGACCAGATTCCTCTCTAGAGTCCATGAGTTGAGTTCTTGTTACACCGTTTAGCTCCTGTCATCAGACAAGATGAAATACTGTATATTATAAATGTGTTGTTCGTTCATCCCTCATTCTAAAAGCTGAGCTTTGTTCATGTCCATCGATCAGCCACTAGATTATGACCACCGGCCTCGTGATGTCTCTGCATTTCCTTTAAGACCAAAAGGACCTGGACCCGCAGAGGTTTTTCTTCTGCTCCAGCGCTGAGGCCCCCTTCACATGAAAACACATCGTTTTGAAAAGGAAGTCTGTTTAAATGGAAACGGCAGAATCATTGAAAACAATGGGTTTCTTCATTTGTTACATAACAACACCCACAATGTGGACAGAGAGCATTACAGTGGGACCATTAAAGCTCCTGTCTTCATTGTTTAGGCTCAGTATCAGCTGACATGTGATCCAGATGAAGGTGGAGTGCGACCTGACGTACACGGTTTACTACGACCCTACTGCACATGTGCAGCATCAGCGTTTTGAATGTTCTCAGTTAACATGGCGATGGAGTTGGAGAAAGCCAAAGTGTTGTTGAGTGATCGGGGCCTGAAGGTGTGCAGTGGGAATCTGCCTCCTCAGGACCATTCGGCCCGTCAGCAGCTCACTGCTTCTGTTCCTGGGAAGGAAAGTGACTCGCCACAGAGCTGGACCACTGCAGAGCTGCAACACTTCACAGGGCTGCAGGAAAAACTCTCACCCATTATTCTAGCGATCAACAATTTGGCTGTTATCAAGCTCACTGACATTCTTATGCCTGAACGTTTTCATCTTCTTCTCTCAGGGACTTTAATAAACACAGTCTATTATTGTCTTCACCTGATGGTTGTTGCTCAGATTTGAGCTCCGTCTATCGTTGAAGATCTGCTGTTTTAGATATGTGTGTGTTCTACAAGTACTTTTAACTACTTCTCTTAATTGATCAGTCAGGATTTAAAGTCACTGGAATTTTATCAGATAAATTGTGCTTGTCCAATAGGACGATGTCTCAAAGCCACAGGAAGTGATAACAGCCGGTTACTGCCGCTCCATAACGGACGCGAGGCTTCCATGGCAGCCGCTCACAGGTTCAATCTCCAAGATCTCCAAGACATTGAGACGGCACATTGACGGTGGCTTCCCACACTGCAGACCATTTACTCCTGTCCTGTCTTTCATTCTGGATGCCAATAGCCTCATCAATATGGAAATCATTCAGCATCTCTGACTTTGTCGTCTCCGACCAAGTGATTACCAGTAATCTGCTTATAAAGAGTCCAAAGAGCATCAGACGAAATATCAATATGGTTAAAACAATGTTCATTTGCAGTGATATTCGTGTCCTTTGTTGTGAAGTTCTTGACTTTTTACTTTGTGAAGAAGTCATAAATGTTTGCAATCACTCCATTTTTCTCCTTTTTGAAGTTAATGCTCAACAGCATCAGACCACATGATTCTTGTCAGTTACAAAGTGAAAACTTTACTTCAGGGTTCCCGTCATTTCAAGGTAACGTCGACTCAAACCGCTCAAAAGTCCTCCATAGTCACCACATTTCAGCATGAAGCTTACTTTCTATAATGTGATGTAAGATGCTGACTCATCAATATCGTACAAATTCTTACTAGTGTGTGGAGCTAAAACAAGTATCCTTTATTCCGAACGTCATGACCTAATTTCTGAACCTCGTTGTCACGTCATACTCGTATATTTCTCAATACTTTGGTTTTGCAATGAAAGGAGACTTTGTCAGTCAGTTGAAGCTCCTGTTGGTCTCTGAGAGACGAGACCACAACGTGAAGCCGCAGGGCGTCGCCGCCGCTCAGCCCAGAGGCTTCAACGGCACAATACGCTCATGTGTGTGTCATTTATGCTGTTTCACATCATCCATTCACGTCCCCCCCCGTTTCTGAAAGCCTCAGAAGTGGTCCCTTCTAAACGGGGTCTTTGTGAGGACTCCTGAAAGACGAGCTGGTTGACCGGGAACGTTTAAAATACGAAACACAACCGCACCGCTTCGCCAAGGCAGGATCTGTGATCCCGCCGCCTCATGGCATCGTGAGAGGTGAAGAATGAGAAGGTAGTTTTCCCCTCACACCCTTTTTTTTTTTTTTTTTTTTGCTAACAATACTCCATCTGGAATATTCATCGCTGGAGCTTTGGCGTCGGCTCTCAGATTGGCGATAGGCTCATATAACAGAAACAGCCACGGCGCAGCAGCGTCTACGTTCACTTCAGACCTCAGGGATTGTAACTGAAGCTCACCACAGAAGATCCCGCCATTCAATTCCTCTTTTATCTTCCAGTCCACCTCATAATTACCCCGGTAATTCAATGAAAACACTATCTGACACTCTGATCTGTGAGCTCAATGTTCAATAGTCTCCTTTAGGAAAACACATCCTGGAACGCTCCTTCACCCATCCAGTAGTCAAGATCCTCTCGTCCTTTCACTTCACCACTGGCCTGGGCCACGTGGCCATTTCACCATTTCACCTCCAACATATTCTTCAATGGAATAATTAACTACTTCAGTTTCATGAGGAGAGAAACAGGAAAACATGAATGACTTGGCCATATGCTGAGTGGAGGTCGTGAAGCAGCCGCCCCCCCCCGGGGGGGCTTCCTGGCTCATGAGTCGCTGGAGTTCATCCTCTGGACCGAGGAAGGATGTTCTGTTTTCACAAAGTCTCCTGCGAAAAGACTCACTGACAAGTTCATCAGTGCAAAGAGGCATGACTCCTACAGACTCATCTTGACGAGCACGGTCACGTCCTCTGCCTCCAAACGTCTAAAAGTAGAAGTTTCTTCAGAGGCGTTGGTGTCGACCGAGACAGTGTTCAGGCACTAGATTACAAAATGTTACTGAGTGTCAACCTCCAGCTGTTTCAGCAATAGACTCTATCTTTGGAGACCAGAAGCACTAGATCAGAAACTTTTAACAGAAGTGGAATGAAAAAACAAATATCAGATCTAGAGGTCCGTCAACAACTACAAGGCTCGTACCAAAAGATTTCAATCTGTAATTAGTCTGTTTCACCACCAACCATTGCTTTTGTCTTTCATTCAAATCCCACAGTGTGTTCAGTCTGTTTAGATCGCTGTGTCTTTTCTTCAGCTCAGCGCTTTTCCAGAAGAGCAGTTCATGTTTCCTCCTGCAAAACAAGGTGATGCAGGACAGCTGAACTTTCCAAGCTCGATGTCAAAACACTCAAATATCATCACATAAGCAGAGTATGAAGCTCCCGAGGCGGCTTGATCCCAGTTCTAAAGGAGGATTATGCAGAGTTGACCCAGAAAATAAACACTAATGTGGAACATCGGAGTCTATACAGTAGTGTCTCCTTGTTGGAGAAGATGTAAAGAAGTGCTTTGTGTTTGTAAATCTCTGTTTGTCTTTCTCTCTCTCAGCTGAGCTGAAGAAGCAGTTAGAACATCGGAGGAGAGAGACGGCCGCTCGCAGTAAGACGACGCTCACAATGAATGTTTTAACCAGGCGGATGTACAAGAGCAGAATCACTGATCTTCTACTCACGTCGACAGATGCACAATAATTACGTGAAGCAGGGACTCATGAGGAAATAGCTTTGTGTCAATCTCGTCTTTGTAAGCTCACAAAACAACACAGTCAGTTTCATACCACACTTTTCCTTTGCACTGCTGTTGTGTTCAACAGCGACTGTATTTCTTGTGTTTGGAATGCAGGTAAAGTGATGTCTCAAGAATTCTAATTATTTTAAAGAGTAATGTCAACAACAGGTATGAGGGAGTCACTGATTATGTCTTCATTCTCATTCATTTTAAAGAATATCCCAAAAAAAACTCTACAACTAGAAAGTTCTTCATGAAGGAGGTTTTAGGACCACAGCAGCTGAAGTCTGTCCCGGCTGAGACTTGCACCATTATATTTCAAATAAAAATAAAAACTACCGCCGATCCCTGTTACATAACCGGCTGATGCCTTCAGATCGTCAATCTTTCTGAATCTGAGTATCAGTTTGAAGAGTTCCAGAGGGTTTTGTGAAGAAGCGTCGCTGCAGGGCAACATGTTGACGGCCCTCTGGTTCGGCAGGCGTCCTGGAGAATCACTCGGAGGTGGAGGAGAAGGACGACCCCGAGGAAGGAAAGCTGCACAAACACATCGAGCAAGAAAGGAAGACGTGAGTTCAAGTTCATGCTCATAAATTTCCATTCCGAACATTTTCCCAGCTCCTCCCAGGAGCCCGCTGGATTGATTGGACACAGCGGACGCCGTGAATCACGGGCGCAAGATGAATCTGGTGCCGCTAATGTGTCTTGTCAGCTGCAGCAGCACCTTCGGTCGTCTGAAGGCGCTGAGGACGGAGATCGAGCACCTGCAGCTGTTGCTGGAGAGGTCAAAGGTCAAGCTCCACAAGGACTTCCTGAAGTGGTGGGACCAGGAGGCCTCCCGTGTGCAGGTGACCCACCTTCCCTGTCGTCTGGCTGGTCTCTGTGTTTTCCTCTGAACCTCCCTCTGGTCGTGTTACCGCGTGCGTGCGTGTGTTCAGCGTCACCCCAACAGGAAGTTGTAAGTAGGAGAGGAAAGAACAGGAAGAACTCAGACAGCGTTTGTCTTTAGCACCAGCAGAATGTCAGCCAGTTCCACCAGAACACCGTGGGGGGGGCAGAGACGAGTCGAGTCGGGGGAAATCACCGTGGGAGACGGAGAGGATTCTACGGTGCGATGAAAGACAGATTTGAAAAGTATTTGGAGAGAAACTCGAGTTCGCTGCCCCACAAATCATCTCACTTGTACTTTGGTCTGATGTTGATGTGACGTCTTCGTAGGCACGCCGTCAGCCAGAGAAAGAATTCAAAAACTGCTGCCGTCGGTAGTTTAGCTCAAACAAGGTTTATTTTAACAAGCTGGACGATCTTCTTTCAAGAAATGATCTCAATGATAAAGTTATTGATTCATTGTTGTTATTTCACCAGAACTAATTCAGTTTTAGTTTTTTTCTAGAAGAAAATCATTCTGCTGTTTGGCAAATTAACAACTGTGTGAATTTATTTATTTATTTATGTATTGTTGGTTTGTGTAGTTCTTTATTCCGCTCTATCAGTAATGATACGTTATTGGAGAATGATAAAAACATTCTTTGCATTTTTTTTGTCATTTTCTACAAAATATTTTTCAATGTAATCATTTATTGCATCATTGTGTTCTTATAACTGTCTTCTTTATTTAACTTTTCCTCTAGAACCAACAAAACCCGATAGATTTGTTTAGTTGATGCTAAATGTAATAACAGAGTGAACATTAGTGGACGTCTCAGTGAAAAGACTACATCTTAAAAATAACCATCATTTCTTTCATCTGACTCACGTCTGTAACGTGTCTTTGAAAACGCTTGATTCTTCCTGATAGTTCCTACAGAGTTACTCCTCAGTAAAAAAAAGAAATAAATTAAAAAAAACTTTTTGTATTTTCCGTTAACATGCTCTCGGTGAGGCAGTTAAAGAGTTGATTCTTTATAATCTCGCAGGGTTTAGAAAACCCTGAAATTAAAGGCAGAGTCCCGGTGTCTGTGAAGGAGACAAGGAGGCAAGGAGACAAGGAGGCAAGGAGGCAAGAGGAACCTTGGGAACCTGGATGTGTGACGTTCACTTGGCTTCATGCTTTGAGCTGCTGCTCTGTGGGCCTCTGCTCGTGCACCAGCAGATTCCTTGATGAAGTCCTCCATGTCGTCACCCTCACGCGGCCCGCCGAGCCTCTGGCCCGTGATTGGTCTGGAATAGATTTGTCTTTTTAATCAGCTTCAACCTTCACCTCAGAGACAGGAAGTGTCGAGATGACCACACCTCCAGAAGCTCTTCACTGTGTGTTTGAGCAGGTGGAGGTGAGATCAGCATCTGAAAGTACGATTCCTCTTCCAGCCTGCTTCTGGTTTTAACCCTTTAAAAAAAAGTGCCTTTCCATTGATAAATACTGTTTTTGAACTGTCCATGGTTCATATTCCTTCTTAAAATCACTTTTTCATGTATTGGAAATAGCCTTTATTTGGGAATGATTTTGAGGTGGGTTGAGTTTTGGGGGTTTTCCTAGCGTGCTGACACGTCTCTGCACTCGCACGCTGCTCGGCCTCGCTGGCCGTCGCGCACGTTTCAGAAAAGCAACCGCAAAGACGACGGTCAGCAGCATGTGAGGAGCAGACTGGCGTGAACGGAGAATCATCCTCACGCTTCAGGAAGCAGGACGTCTGGCGGACGAGGCCGTAGACCTGCACGCTGTTCTCCACGCTGGCGTGTTTATTGTTGGTTTCTGCTCGGCACAGTGCTCACGCTCTAGGTCATGACGCTGGTGGAGAACATGGAGGTCACCTCCTCACTCTGCATCAGCTCCTTCTCTTTCTGGGTCATCTGTCTCCTGTAATGATGTGGCTGTTTCTCACGACTGAACAGGATTGTGAGTGGAAGGCCGCAGCAGCAAGATGCCGCTCAGCGTCGCCCACTGGAACCTTGCAGCCATCTTCCCCTGGTACTCCGGGATCTGGGTAAGAGGCCATGCAGTAGCTGCCCCTCAGCTCCAGTCGTTACTCTTATTTTGACCCGTGGATCCTCTGCTGCTGGTCGACAACCTGCAGCCCGCTTCCCGGAACAAACATTCACATTTTAATCAACGGCAGGTTGTAGCTTTTCAGCTGGTCGTAGATGTTAAAACGTCTTAACATTTAAAAATGGACTTCACTGTAAAGCACCTTACAGCTGGTGAGCCGCCCCAAAGCGCTTCACATCATTCATCACATTCACACATTTAACACACACATTCACACACCAATGGAGGCTGCGGCCATGCTTCCTAACTTCTGGCCCACAGACGCCACTGTGAAAGAAATGTAGGTGCAGGTTTATTAAAGGGTCCAAATGCCTTCAGATTACTTAAAAACACTGAAACACAGTTTGTACTCTCGTCACACTCAATGCTAAAATCTCCCCAAAGCCGTCTCAAGGTCAAGTGGGACTTCTGACTTCAGACGGGCATTATTATTATTATAGATTATTATCTATACACTAACACATTGGCATCCATCCCAGAATGTTCTGGTCCGGGTTGTTCTCCGGGGAAAGGGAGGCCCGGGGCAGTACGATCCACCGCTGGCTTTCTATTTGAGGGTCAGAAGTTAGTAGGGAATATGTTTTGAGTCAGAACAGCCAGTTTCCATTGTTCCATTATCCAGTTGTCACATGATGAGACTCCACCAGGGGGCAGCGTTGTTCCCCAGCGCTGCTATGGAGTCACATCATCACTACCACTGGACTGAGACTTTGTTAACCAGCTGACACTCAGAACACATCAGGATACAGACTGAGCTCCATGTTGATGTTTTCATTGATTAAACGGGAGAATTATTGATGATTTTATGAGAACAGAACTATGGGAACAGACCAACTTTTGAAATAACACCCCCAAAAATGATCATTTTAGTTTCTTCCGCCCACTCATCCAGGAATATTTCCGGGGGGCTCAGCTAGTATATAATAATGTAATACATTTGCAACTCATTATGTAATAACAAAGCATTTTGTAATAAAATTCTTGTTACTTGTTACATTTTGCAACAGTTATTACAAAATGCGCGCTAAATGATTAAATGCCCTCAGTGACACTAACAATCTGGTTTCATTTCTTGAAGAAGTAGAAATGTCTGGTGGAAATACGGATCTCCCAGTCACACTGGCAGCTGATGTAAAAAGCCCTGCATTGCTTCCATTACTCTGTTGGCAGGACGTGAGCATTATCTTCATTTTTTTGTCATTATTCAACATAAAGAGCAACATTTATAAAATAATGCACAAAATTTTTACATTAAAAAAAAAAAGTGGAACACCCACATTTTGTAATAACTGTTGCAATATGTCACAAGTTATTACAAAATGAGTTGAAAATGATTCTACATTATTACATACTGCAGCACTACAATCCTTTAAATGTTCGTCAGTAAAATGTGACACGTCACCGAGCTCTGCTATGTTGGTGCTCCTGGAGCAGACTTTGAGGGTTGAGCTGGGGACCTGGCTGAATATTGATATGTGTGTCAAACAAGCTGCTTTGCATAATGCTAAAGTGGAAGTCCTGAGCAGGCGAGCTCATCGGGCAGCGCGTTCCCGGCCCGTAATGCAGCTATCTGTCATGCCGCGGCGAGAATCACTCCTGGATTAGCCAGGTAAGGAGTCTCTCCACAGAGGTAATGACTTCAATCAATCACAAACCCCCGACTTGGAGACGCACGGAGAGAGACGCCGGCTAGTTAGGCGCTAACCCACCAGCCATTTTGGGGGGAAAAGGAGTTCCTGCTCCCGGCTGGTCCATGTGTCTGTGTGAGGCTGTCACCATCGCTGCTGATCTGGACAAGCTGAGAGAGACGAGCTCAACACAAAGAAGAAGGTTAATGAGACTGCAAGCAGAGCTCCAACAACACCTCTTCCCCTTCACCTCTGCAGCTAGAACTCAATGGCTGCCGCTAACTGTATGGAAAACCAGCTACATGGCTGAAATCCAGACTCAATTACTCTGATTAATATGGTTATTGACTCTCTAACAATGCGGCATATTGTCAAATCATGATTAACTTGTTTGCCTAACAAAGTGTCTCAAGAAAATATTGAAGAATGCTCGTCATGATTCGGGGGAAAGCAAAGCGACAACGTCAAGCTGTCAGATCGATTGTTGGAACAATGAACGAGCGCAACTGAAAACCTTCCGTTTCCCCAATAATTACACTTACACTTTGAATGTTTTTGAATAAATAAATCTGAATGAACAAAAGTCTCTCTAATAATGCTTCAGTTTCTAGATTAGTCTAATTCTTTTAGTCCAACCAGCATGGTTGGTCGGATGAAGGCTCATTTGATGGGTTATTCTCATGATGCAGTGTCTAGAACGACTTCACAATCTGGATGAAGCACTGATGAAGTGATTCCCCACTACTTTCTTGAGGAACCCAGATTTTTAACATTGGAAATGTTTAAAATGTTGTAGTTTTGAGACCTAAATCAATAAAATTTTAACTCACCGATTAAAAAAAATACTTTTTTTAAAGAAAGTCACACCCCTTAAAAAGAAGAGTGCTTTGTCTGGACTGTGTTCTTTGTCTTGTGTTCATTTGCTTGGTCGCTTTTACTATATAACAGTTTTCTTTTATTTTGGGGAAACAATGTTGGGAATTTCTTGCGTCTCCTAAATGTCTCTGGTCTAATTTCACCTTTTTCCTGAGTGCTCTCTGCACTTTACCACAGAGGGAATTTACAAGAACTGTCAAATTTGTAACCTTTTCTTGGCAGGAAATCTACAAATCCGACGTCTAATCACTCGGCATGATGCTGAACATGTCTTTCATAATAGTCAGGAATGTGGAGCGATGGGGGGGAATTTTGACAAATTACCAATCCTGTGGAACTTGATTCTATTTTAATTATCGCGATTGCGAGGGTGAAAGTTCCTGCAGGCGCTGAATATTACCAACACCTTCGTCAAGCTTTCAGAAGTCATTTAAATGACTGCGTGAGCCTGACTGATATCTCATGTTAGCTAATGATGATTGATTGTGAAATGCTGGAAAAGACACATTTGACTTTTAACTCGGGACATCGCTGGACCTCAGTCGTCTTTATGGAAACCATTAACAAACTGTTAGAAGGTGGGTTCTGTGCTGTAACCATTGCTTCCTGATTCGATGGGATCTGTCCAGTTTAATCATCTGAATTTAGAAAGTGTTGGTGATAGAAAGAAATGATATTACTGGTGCACATCAGATCCTTTTGTTCACGGTTTATGTAAAAATTCAATCAGACTTATATTTTAAAAAAGACCATATAGTCACAGCTATTGCTCCAAAATAAATATTACAAAGCTTTATGAAGCTATTTTAGAAGATTCAAAAGATTTTTTTTTTTTTTTTAATCGTTAAGCATCTTTTAAGTGACTCGTAGACACTCGGCTGCTTTTTGTCTTTTCATGGGAGCTGATGAGAATCACTGAATAAATAAAAGAATCCTTCGTACAGGACAAAGTTTTTTGGCTTTTTAGTGTTGTGATTCCTGCTGTGGTGTCATGTTTACTGAGTCCCAGCTCTCTGATGGAGGAGGAGGAGGAAGAGGAGGAAGAGGAGGGAGAGGGAGAAGGAGGAGGAGGGAGAAGAGGAGGAGGAGGAGGAGGAGGGAGAAGGGAGGAAGAGGAGGAAGAGGAGGGAGAAGGGATGAAGAGGAAGAGGAGGAGGAGGAGGGAGAAGGGATGAAGAGGAAGAGGAGGAGGAGGAGGGAGAAGGGATGAAGAGGAAGAGGAGGAAGAGGAGGGAGAAGGGATGAAGAGGAAGAGGAGGAGGAGGAGGGAGAAGGGATGAAGAGGAAGAGGAGGGGGTCTCTTTGACATTGATGTAATTTAGTTGGCAGCTGCTCTGAGAGGAGGGCTGGCCGGAGGTGGGAG
>OMNM01049707.1:20917-33641 GCA_900302745.1 Parablennius parvicornis | reverse complement strand
TCCCCCCCCCCCCAAAGAAAAGCTCCAACTGCAGTTCACAGTACGCCTGTAACACACTCCAGTTCCTGCACTTGCACTTTACCCCCAAGGTAAACGATCCACACACTCTCTGAACATCCACCCCATCTTTATTACAGAGATCACTGCCCATTATCTGCTCGCTATCTGGCTGCCTGCCAGACACCAAGTCATTAACAGAAGTTTGGTTGATGAAAGAAGGCGCTTTAATAAGACGTGCTTGAGAAAAAAAAACCCCAAAAAAACAAAGAGATAACTGTGACAGATGTGCTACTGGTTCTCATTCTCAGTGTCTCGGTATTGGATACTGTTCAGTCTGTGAAAAGCTTTTAGTGTTTACAGTGAGTCTGTAAAGATAAAGTAGGACATTATATACCATATGCAATATCCACATATCATTCACAGGTTTTTTTTTTTTTTTTTTTTTTTATTAATACACTGCGTTAATTAACCTTCCAACAAAGCTGCTGCATATCTGCTTTTTTGAGGGGGAAATGTTTGTATAAATGTTTCTGCTCGTTCATTAGGAGGGCTTAAAAACAAGAGAGTTTTACGGTTTCCACCAGTTTCCATTGTTGTTGACGGGTAATTGAAATAACCTTTGAATTGTAACAACATTAGTATAACGAGAAAGGCCGCTGATATTACCCCCCGACGTTCTGTACGTACGTACGTGTCAGAGTTTACTAAAATTATGAATCACAGCCTCGGAAAAATCACTCGCTTCATAAATGCCATTGTACAAATGATATCCATGCAGCTGATGGTATCCCTTTCAAAAAAGTGATGAAAAACACCAACATGGAGCTTCGGCAGAAATTACCCCACAATATTAATGCACGCTTCAAAGTCCAAACATCAGATACACTGTTTGATTTCTTTGTGCAGGTACTAACAAATCTTTTTTTGGTGATTAACTTATTACGGTCAGCTTTGTGCTTTGAATAAAAAGAACACACAGAGTAATGAGGGTTTCTTTTTTCACTCTCTCTTTTTTCCCCAGCTCCAATTAGATTTAGATACATCAAATCATTTTGATGTTAATGTAAAGTGTGATCTATAAAATAGACAAGTCTTATTATCTTTCATTTATGTGTGCATTTATGAAAGAGGCAGCATTGTGTTTGTTCTTATGTTGTGTCTATGGTGACTTTGTGATCATTATTTTATCTCTGTACCATTTTCTTACCTGTATTTGTTGATTTGACTCTGTGTTTCGGGGGTCTTTCTGCATCTATGTGCGAAAGTTTGGCATTTCCTAACAGGACTTTTGTTGTTGTTGCTGCCTCAGTGTTCCAGGTCTTGCAGTCTGTACCTTGTGGGCCTGATCACTCATCCACAGTCTCGGGGGATCTCGTCATGCCAGCATGGCTTGCTGCTGCAACACGTCTACAAAGGTTCACTTAAGACTTGACAAGCTTTTGTGCCATGCTCCATGCTGCCTCCACCTTCATGTGGTAACTTTGACATGGAAGCCAACAGAGACAGTCCTGTACACTCACACCGGCTCCCCTGAGTGGGTTTTATTTACTCGACATACCGGACACCAGAGCTAAACAAGACACACTCTTCTGTGCGAGTGAAGTCAGGCAGCTGTTTGTAGAAAGCGTAACGAGCTAAACTAAAAAGCACAACTTTTTTTTTTTGTTTATTTTAACAATGTCTTCCAGCAGTATCGGATACAATTTGTGGGATTTCAGCCATCTGTGATGAGAATCAAACAATCATGACTTAGAATCTGCGGTCTTGTTCCATACATTGAGTAGAATTTGAAGACATTTGTGTGACCACAAACATGAAAGCAGTCCATATTCTATAGTTTTATAGTTAGTCACTGTAATATCAATCAAACTTTGTTATCTGTCCACTAAACTATTAGTGTACTTGGCATTTGTTAATGTTTATAGTGTCCAAAATATGCGGTTTATGCAAAGAATTATTTTGTACAAACTGTGGTTTGGTTAGAAAAACAACAAACAGCGCCTACTAGTGGCCCAACTAGAAAGCTACATTGTTTTCAGAATGGTGTCATACAAACGCAAACCTTTTCTAATACAAAAACAAAAAACAATGCGCTTTCACTTGAAACTGTGTTGACATGGCTGAAGACTAGTTTTGTGTTACTTTTGATTGGGTATTAAACTGTTTCGGGGAGGATTATGACCACATAATGGTTCATTTAACAGTTTGGACAACGTTTAGACTGCTCTTTATAGCTAACCTTTTCAACAATGACTTTCCATTTCCTTAACAGTCTGCTGGACTTTTGTCACTAAAGAGAAACAACAACAAACCGTGTTACAAAAAAACATACATTTCATTATAAGTTATGCTGCTGAGCTCCACAATTGTTCAAAAAGTAAATAAATGCTTATATGTGAATCTCTGGTCTTAATTGGGCATTGGAATAATTTACCTTCATGCTGATTCACCCGATTCTGATGTTTCCACTCTGTTTGCTGCTCACCACTTTGACTGGAGGAATTTCGGCATTTTGCAGGTACAATCAAATATTTATTCATTCGTTATTTATTATGGCTTGTGACCTGCTACCCTATAGACAGTCGTTGCTCATGCTGCCAGCTGTAGGAGCCTCCGTTGCCTCGATGAAAACGCCCCGCATTGCTGGAGACAGCCTTGATGCATTTAGTGTAAAATATATCACTTTTATCGAGATAGCGTTCGTGAATCACCATGTTCACTCCAAAGTCATCGTGTTATATGGCTCTGCGTCTCAGATGAGAATGGTTCTCCTTGCTTTCAGGGGAAATTGCAACATCCTCAAAGATTCGGTACTTGTCACTCAGTGAAGAGTATTTTCCTTGTATCAAGATAATATCAGTACCTCAGAGGAAAAAGGTTTTTCTAAAAGAATAAATCCTTTTACTGCCAAACTCAAGCACACAAGCCTTTACTATAAACATGCACTATCACAGAACAGGGCCTTCAAGAAGGAAGAAGAATGAAGTTTGTACACTTTTCAGGAAGTGTTGACCTTGTGCTGTGTTGGTATTCCTGACATAAATGATTGAACTGTGCTTGTTTGCATGAGAATTTCACCAGTATAGTTCGTGAAATTCTCAATTCCACTACAAGAGGTTTGAGGCAGATGGAAATTATTCCATACGTGTCGGAGAAAAGAGATGAAAAAAAAAAAATTTTTGCTCATCAAATTTCATTTAACTTTAAAGAGCAAGTGTCTTCTTATCAACACGTCCTACAATCCTTTGTGGATGGGAGTGCAGAAGTCTCAGCGTGGTGATGTACAGGAGAAATGACTCATGCACTAATGACTGAAGGATGTTCACCGGCTACCGTCTATTCTTATCACACCAAGGAGACTTTTGAAGCTCATTTTGAAGTGTGACCTTTTTATGCTCACATTATCAACAGTAGGTTCAATGGATAAAAAGGAAAATCATTGGAAATGTTATATTTTGGAACAGATCTGTAAAGACACAGTCAATATCAACTTCACTGCAACATATCTGGTCAAAGACTCGTGTAGTCCTTACGAATCTTTATTAGGTAATATTTGTGTCAAAGAATTTTTGTAATCCTTTTCTGTAGTAATTATTTGGCTTTGTGAAAATGAAGAATATTCATTTCGTATAATCTGCTCCACAACAAACAAATAAACCATTTACAGTTTAAATTTAAAGGTTATTATGACTCTATTTTACTAGTGCGGCCCACTCAAGATGACATTGGTGTGTATGTGGCCACTCAACTAAAATGTGTTTGACTCCCCTGTGCTCCACCACAATGTGCCCACCTTCGCTGAGTCACACAACCCTAGTGTAATATTAGCTTCGTCATCATGGCTCATTAATTTTTGTGAAGTGTTACAAGAGCCCATCATTTGAGCTCCTAACTTCATCTGTTGTATCAGATATGAGGTGTGACTTCACTCTTTTACTTTATTAGAGATACAAACAAAAAAAAAAGTTTAAACGTGAGAAGCCAGTAGCTTTTGAAAAACAAAGTTTCTTATTGTTGAAAAGGCAGATTTGATCGGACTTTGTCAACAGTTGGTGATATTTACACTGGCAGTCACTCATGTTTTGTTTTTGGTGCTCCAGTTTGACTAATGCTTAGTACTGTAAAAACGGTGCACAGATGTCAGCCTATTTAACTGAGTAAGACGAAAAAAAAAATTAAATAATAAATCGTAACAGAATATCTCAAAGAATAAAGTTAGGTGTTCTGTTTTCATTATCTTTAATCACTATTCTAATTTATGGCTTGGGGATTCCTGTATGGATAATGGGGCGTATCATTAGACCAACAATAGGCCCCAGGTTCCATCGTTTTTACATAGCATGACCACACTGCACCGCTGAGCGTGTTTGCGTTTGCCTGCTTGCTCAGTGACATACAATCCCATGGTACATCAATAGCTGTCTGAGGCGAGACATCCATTACTGGTTTTGTGTTGCATGCATACAAGCCCCATTGCTCGGAAATGTCTGTCCCTTCTCTGATCTGTGTCTCCACCCGTACGCCAGCGCGGCACTATGGGACAGTTCGTGCGGCTAATGGCATGGACGCTCAGTGGCTGGAAAAAACAAAACAAAACAAAAAAAAAAAAAAAAAACCCTATCCATCACAGGAGAAAAATATGTGAAGGAAGATAAAAAAAAAAAAAAACGAGGAAGGGTAAGAGGGCGACTCAGGAGGTGGTGGGGAGGGGTAACAAAGGCTATTCATCAAGATCGTCATCACTGTCAGATTCCTCCGCCTCTGCATCCACAGAGAAAATCCAACACATTCATTTATTGGCATGAACTCAGAAACTAACCGTTATATGGTACAGCTAAAGACTACACAAGACAAACTGTCTAATGCAGCTTAGTAATTATTGATCAGAGTTTATACAAAATGGCCACAACAATAAAACTACTGCATTGAATAATTGAAACATTTTGTCCTCAACATTTAAGTTTCAGAAAGAAGACAACTTATCAAGAGTAAGAATTTTCAGGAAGTTTGACAGGCCAGGTTTGGATGCGTGGTCGATTGGGTCAAAACTGATCCAAGAAGGATAAAGAGGAGAACTGATGACCGGGTCCACAGGAGTCCAAGACTCATAGACTAAGACGCATTGTTTTTGCGTGATCAAAAGTTTCCAGTTTGTGCGGCAACATTTTTGAAAACGATGTCCATTTACACAGAATTGGCAGATACGCTGAAAACTATGTAGTTATGGCACTGTAGGTTGTTTATGGAATGAAATCACACACACATGCATGCAGAGAACAATACACTATAAACATTAATAATAGTGAGTACACAGACATTGGTACAGACAGACTAAATTTCAATTGCTATTAAAGTGACCCAACTATAAAACTACCAAAGTCCCAGGAGAAGAAGCACTGAGAGTCATGGCACTCTGCAGGCAAACATTGTAATCATTATACATTTACTTGCACATGTAAATCGTTTAAGAAACTATTTAGTACGCAGTAGCAGCATTTCATAAAAGTTGCCTTTTCTTCAAGTACAGGGAGCGTTTCCAAAAATTGCAATTTCAGTGGCTGCGAGCACCGTTGCTGCGGAAACAGGCGACCAAAACACACCTGAAAACATCGTCGTGTAAACAAACATTTTATCTAACAAACATTTTCACTTTGGAAACTTCCAACAGACAAGTGTGTCATAACACATTTCAAATCGTGTTGACATGTTTTATGTCAAAGCTAAAAATGTAGCTCAGCAAATTGCACACCGATGTAAAAGAAGACAATTTAAGGATTATATTCAAGACTTCACAGTCTGAAAATGCAAATATACAATTTACTTCAAATGCTTCTCTATTTCACAGCAGTAAATGTCTTGACATTGAACTATCGTAAACTAGTGATAAATCATTGAAAACATTATGAAAATTGGTATCTAATAAAATGAGATAATGAAAAAGAAGCACGCAGGGTCAATCCAAAAGAGAATTTTACTGTTTTTCTGAAGAGAAACTGCTCTCTGAGGGTGATTGTTTACAGTAGCATTGCCGCATAATTGAATTGATTCAAAAAGGACGGAGGCCAACTTCATATTGAGGACAGCTTTTGGTTTATATGCCCATACAGCTTCATTATTTCCTTTCAATGACAGTTGGAATGGTGGTCAACATTGCTGAAATATTGAAGGAGTCGGCCACTTGACTTTTTTAAAATTACTTTTTCGCAAATCCCTGAATGTCTTGGATGCATCAAAGTACATTTGTAACCACGTTCTCGGAGCCAAATGATTGCTTGCATGATACAAATTCTGTTTCTTTCTGGCTCTGCTGAAAAATACATAAAGACTAAACGTGTCGAAACGCCCTTACCCCAAAATGCAACATTCCAAAACATTTGTGGTCTGTGAAACGACTGCAAAACTGTGCAAAGAGGCTTTCAATTATTCAGCTGTGCTTGCTCCTTGCACCTTGTTCAAACGCCCCCCCCACTCCCTCCTCTCATATTCTCTCTTGTGGTGTTCATATATGCAGCAGAATTTTCCTTTCCACTATTCTGCAGCTGTACGGAGACAACATTCACTTATTTATGCATTCTGCAGCTCAAGTGAGAATGACCGAAATGATAAATCTTGACATCATTATTAGAGTGCACATTAAAAAAAAAAAAAGTTGCACCACGTGGAGTGGCGCGCACCAACAGTCGACAAATGGCGTAATAGTTTACACAAAGTAAACCCAGCAGTATCTTCAATATTGACAACACATACAGTGTTTATCAAAGTAAATGGGTATTGAAGCGCTAAACGAGGCTCCTGACTCACGGGCTCACTGTATGTGTAGGATTTATATAAAATGTATCTTATGAAGTCAAAGTAATAGCTCTGTGTGGCTTTGGGAGGAGGTCAATTACAAATGTATTTAAGCCTTGTTAACACAACGGTGCTCGGAGCCACTGAAGACGCAAATTTTTGAAAGTGCTCTGACTCCGTCTACATATATATGTGATCATAATTCACAAATGTAATCACCTGAGATGTTGGGCAAGAGGTTGTTATTAAAAAAAAAATAAATAAAAAATTGAGCAATGCAGACTGCCATGCAGAGTTTTAATCATAAAGTATCATCAAAAAAGTTGTCAGTCAGAGAAACTAGCTACCCTGTACTTACCCACCTGCACCTTTAATTTTTTGTTTTTTGTTGGAAATAATTATCTTCGAATAGCAGTACAAAAAAAGCAGCAGTGATAAAAAGTACTGATGCTACAGCGCTGCTCAACAATTGACTTGTTTTCACAGGTTAGTCTCACTGTTGTGATATGCAGAGCAAAATATAGACAAAAAAAAAAAAATCAGAAGAGTAAATTAGATTTTTTTTTTCTTTCATTATCAATGAAAATGTTGCACATATTCTCTCTGTGAACGTATTTTAGAAGTAAACTGGGATTGAGGAGATCAATTTCCGAACTTTCTCCTGAGTCTCATAGCTTGTGTGGTGTGACAAATTGCTCATTTTGGACTTACAATGTTTAATGAAAACTTGAAAGCAAGGAGGAAATGTAATTTCCATGCCCTTGGATTAGTTGGAGCCTCCTTCATTAACTGCAGAGAATTAAGAAATCTATGGTTTGTGTAGTTGGTTCTCAGTGCGCCGCCGCTCTGTTTGCCAGCAGGTGTCTAAACAAAGCCGAGGCAGTGAAAGTGAATGGAGTGTAATATGTCTCCAGCACTAAACGTTGGGTTTGGGGCGCTGCATGTCCAGGGAAATCAATTTAAAGGGTTCTTTAAATGAAAGGATTTCGAAATTAATTGAACTCCCGGTGGCTGAACATGTTGAGTGTGCTGGCTGTCTGCATGGTCGGATCAAGTACAACCAGCTGTAGGGAAGGAACCAATCTCGCCATTAGTTTTTTTTTTTTTTAAATTTGTGTCAAAGCCTTTTCATGAAACAAAAACAAAAAAAATAAAAAAATCTCAGCTCATTAAAACTTTGTGTTTTACACGACTGCAGCCTGTTTACAAATGCACTGTCTCACAATTGTCACTGCAGGATGTCTGCCACTGAAGAGGAAAATACATTTGAAAGAGTACCGATTCCACATTTCAATCATAACACTCCATCTTCCATACATTCTGAATGAATGCAGGGTATGCCCACAGGGCGAACACATAATATAGGCCCCTAAATGTTTATCTGTTAAAGCCAGATAGGAATACAATATGCCCTTTGGCAACTTGATGGAGATGCTAATCACATCATGCAAGAAATACTGATGATTAATTCTATTTGTCTGCCTGTATGTACATACAGATCCACCATTTGACAATATACAGAGGTGGCTCTGGCTTTGAGATCGTTTCTTAACTGACTGATATCCGCCTCGACTTGGTTCACTCTATTATGATGAAAACAGCACCACATGTGGCTAAATAAGAAGATAAGTATTACATGTCTAATCATCACAAACCGTCAATAAAAGATATACCATAGTGTTCAAAGTATTAGCTTTTAACTTGCACAATGAATGAACACATTTGGAAGATGTTTATTTATTTATTTATTTTTTTTTTGTGTGTCCAGTTTCCTGATCCCATCACCCACAGTAAAGTGCTCGATATGTAAACACAACAGAACAACAAGAGTCCTGTGTTTGAATTGTTGACTCTGCTTGTTTGTCCAGCAAGAGGCAAGTAAGAATGCTTCTACAAACAGTCACGTTAAAAATGTATTTATCATTTACTTGTGACAGTCACTATGAATATTGATGATTTCAAAACCCTAAAAAAATTTAAAGTAACATGTTTTTTTGTTTGACCCCAGGAGTGTTATAGCTCTTGATCTGGAATCACTCACTATAATCAACCAGAGAGTCTCTTGTCTTTCTTGAACAAATACTTTTTCACGTGTATGTTAATGTTAAACACACAATGAAATTTGTAGAATTATACACATTCATGCAGTGAATAATACATAACATAACATAGCATAACATAACATAGCATAACATAACATAACATAACATAACATCGGCATTAATATTCACTGAATAACAATCAGCTGTGCTCCTTCCAGGTTCCTTGTGTTGTGCCCGAAGGCTCTCTGCAACACCCGAATCCTCACTATTATTTAGCATTACCCGAGTTTTTCAAACACATGTCAAACCACGCTGACAGAGGTCGGTGCAAATGTGCCTGCATTGTGTGACATTTACAGTGAGTGTGACTGATGCTCGGCTATCACAGGGTGGGAATGTTTTACACCAACACAAACTATGTAGACGTTTTTATGACATTCTAGGTTACTGTAGTATTACATCAGCCGGTGCTCCCATGCCTCTGAACAGATAGGATAAAGCCAGCAAACCAGAGTGTTTGTTCATCGGCGGTATCGCTTTCTGGCAACAAGGGTCTGACAAGCTTTCGTGTTTATCAGATGCACTCGCCATTTGTTTTGTCGCCGGAGAGCAGTCGTGGGGTCGTGACGTGCGTTTCCACAGCCTTCTTATGTAATCACCCCGGTGGCTTTTGTTTTATGACGAGGAAGGGGCCAGGTAGCCTTGAAAAGGGCCATCGCTTGCCAAAAACTGTATATCAGTATCAGTGATACTGCAATAAGAAAGAATGATTACAGGTATCTTCAGGATCCTGAATCAGATTTGACATATCTATATTACTGAGGAACACAGTGCCCTGGACTGTCATAGCCGCAGGTTTGACTGCACTGTGAAGATAAAATCTAAAAGTTAAGATAAACTATATTTACTATATTTCACCAAAATAGATATTTTAAATTTTGGCTTCACTACTTAATCCATCCCATGATAACATATTGGGGTTTTTTTATTTCGTTGAATTGAAAAAGATGACAAATCTAATCTAATCACGAAGCTGTTTTCCAATATCCACATAGTGTCATGGTCGAAAAGATGAGCAAAGATATTTCAGTTTTTCATGAAATGCAGATCGACTGGAATTTTCACAGACAGACTCACAGAACGTTGAAAGTGGATGGTGAAAATGATACCTAATTGCTGACAGAGGTGGTACGAGAATGGCCAGTTGTTGTTACAACAGAGTTGTAATGTCATCAAAATTGGACAACAGAAGGTTGGAAAAAACTGTATTTTGGACTATACAACATTTTATCCTCATTTAAGGCTACTGCTGACAATATGATGTTTCTAAGAAAAAATAAATAAATGAAATAACTTGATATCATTGTTTAAATTGTGTAAATAAAATGGGGGTGTAGGATTTGAGACCTATGCCACCTATATTCCGGAGTTTGTAATAAACTGGGAAACACAATATTTCTGTCTAATCAGACAACTGAAAATCTTCTATCATCCCAAAACTAACTATGTCCATCCCTTTATGACCGTGGTGTACTTTTGATGGCTAATAACACACCATGTCACCATTCTGCGACCCTTTTAAACCGCTTTTTTCAACATGATAATTTGACTCAACTCAAACGATCTCCGCAGACATCAGATCCCAATCCAAGAGAGGACCTGTGGGATATGTTGGGATTGGAGATTGGTGCACGGGCTGCAAACTAATCTGCATCAACCCTGGGATGCTGCCATGTCAGCGTGAAGCAGAATCTCTGAGGGAGGTTCCCAACACATTTTTGAACTCATGCCAGAAAGTATACTCTAAAGGCAAAAAGGAGGCTAATCTGGTACTTGTGAAGTGTACTCGTGTCTGTTGAGTGTAGAACTGCACAGACTTGAGTGTAACATTCACTGTTTCCTCATCATTACCTCATCATCATGTTGGTACATTTTACAACAGTGGTTGAAATGAACTCGCTATCCCAGCATCCTCTCAGGTGAAAGCAACATATTCCTCTAATCCCACCGAAAGCACTTAAAAAGGCCAAAAGTCAAATGAGATCAGCTCTGTGTGAACGAGCCGGCTCAAAGCCTCTCACATTGTCTTCACCTTTCTCACTATTACATCAGCCGTCGGGGCCTCGCTGGCGATTGGAGGAGGTATCGTGGTGAGCGAGACTCATCATCAACCCAGCAAGATGAATGACAATGAGGACTTTGTTATCTTGCTGCCTGCTGCTGTTAAAACAGCGGCTGGCAGCTGCACGCCTGCAGACTCTGCTCATCTTCTCCCTCCCCTAAAGGAAGTGACATGCTGTGCTGTTACCATGGTTACTGCCTCTGTACCTCAAACCAGTTTTCCCCAGTACAGTATACTGCTCGTAATAAGTCAACAAGATGTATTTGAAGTCATCGGAAAAAAAAAAAAAAAAAAAAAAAAAGGTGTTGTCTTTTTCCAAAAAACATGATGGGAACATGGGGAATAGCCGAACAGGTTCAACAGGTGAAGCTAGAAAATAGCTGAAGTCAAACATAATGTAATTCAGACTTATCTATGAAGTGCTTTAAGCCAGAGAGGGCAGGACTTGCTGTGCAGAAAACAAATACCTAAAAATATGCATTCATAAAAAAAAAAAAGATCCACTTCACTGATAGAATTAGCAATTTACATGGTCTTGAAAGCCCATAAGAACTTAAAACATAAGCAGGCTTTTACACTGATTTAAGATTCTTTACAGTATCTGTAATATTTCCTAAGTCAGTGCTTAAATCACCATACTTTGAATAAAAATGACAGAAATTTGCATGATTTTCTTATGAATAAGTAAATTACTTCTTTTAGACTTTTGTAGAGTAAAATTTAACTGAATCTTTGTGTCCTACGAAGACATATGCCAAACCAGGATCATTTTCTTCGGTAGATTGCGTCATTTTGTGCGAATCAAGTCACCATTTACTCGACAAGTTAAGACGGAAAACTTCCATTGTGTTTTGGGTTTGAAGACACTAAAAATGCTACTTTTTGAAAATGGGTTCCAAATGCTCCGTCTCCAGCTGACCCGTAGAGCTCTGAGAAGTAGGTCTGAGCTCACTCAATATGTTTTGTTTTTTTTGTTTTTTTTTTGTGAAATTATAAATTACAATACTACCTCTCAACACCTCAGCTTGTTGGACCGTCACTTTAAAGATTCATAGCAATGGTTGTAATGATTGCTCAATATGTAAACTACACAAAACACATTAATGACATTGCACATGCTCTCTCATGCCCCTGCTAGTGGCTGACCGATGACATCAAGTAATTCTCTCTAAGTTCTATCAGGGATCTTTTACGAGTAGTATTCCATGCAGCTACCATATACTGGTGTCGGTACATCCCTACTACACACTTCAATATATTATTTAAAGAACTTTGTTAATTTTCTTTAAATAATATGTGAATGATATTACGAAGATAAACACTAAAAGCTCTTGTGCCGAGAACCATAATATACTTGAGGATTTCTTCGCTTTAGCTTCCCTCCTAAACGACTATGTTGAATTTCTGCCTTCGCGGGGCTCACCACACTACAATAAAGCTTCTTCTAAGATGTCTTCCCACCCTGTATTCCTGCAAAAAGAAATGTCATGAATACTGAAAACAACAATCCACAGAATAAATAGGACCCCATCCTCAATCACACACATATAATTGTTGGTCTTTGAGGAACTGACAATCTCGCGGGCTCTAAGCGTTTCAAGCGTGAAGAAGCCGAGGCTTAGCTCTGTATGTGGGATGGCCATAAAGTGGAGATGAACAATTGTGTCATTCTCTGGCTTGAGGGCGTACGATTGGATATGGACTCCTTCTATATTGCAGCTCACACACAAAAAAGATGATTTTTTTTTTTTTTTTTTTTTTTATCCTTTTA
>OMNM01049703.1:0-10807 GCA_900302745.1 Parablennius parvicornis | reverse complement strand
TCAGGTCTCCTGAGGTTCAGCCAAAGGTTTCCAGAGAAGGTGGGGAAACATCAAGCTGGAGGCTCTGTTTACGTCGACACAGAAGAAAGTGAAAACAAGTGAAGATCACTCCTGTAAAAACCTGCAATATGATGAACATGGATGGCTGTTAAACCTGCAGGTTAATAAAAATGAATCACTCATGCATGTTTGTGGCTGGTAAGTCATTCATTCTTTATACTTCCCACTTTAAGTTGCATCTTCCAGCTTGTTCAGCTTATACTAAAGAGGTTGTAAAGATGTGTGTCTACAGGTCAGGAAAGGTAAATAGATGGTAAACCCTCCACAGGGAAGCTGAAGTTTGCACATTGTTCACAGACAGACCCGACAATGTACGATCTGCAATTTAACAACTTTTTTACAGCTTTCTACTATTTCTAGATAAATTAGATCTTTAATATTGAAGCCTGATTAATTATTCTGAAGCTGGACTTTTTTTTCTTCTTTTCATTTCACAACTACAGGGATCATTACAGAGGCCCGTCTGAGATCACATCATTGTCCCGAGCTTCTTCTAGAAATCCCTCTATCCAAAGACGACTTCTGGTCAAATTTAACTATAATACTGCACAGAGTGCAGAAATATTTGCCTCAACTTCCTGCAAACTATAATGTCCTGATTCAGCACTGTGATATCATCTGGCCAAATCTGCTAATGCTTCAAATGAAGTTAAACGCAGGACGGCTTCCAATCGGTCGGAAACAGGCGGAAAAATTGGGCGATTCTGTGATAAAAAAAAATCACGAAACTTCGTCAGTTTAATTCAGGAGAAAACAAACTTCAAAAGGGCAAGCAAATCTTAGAAATCCAGAAATCCACGAGAGAAATACTGGAATGACTCCAAAGAAAAGCAAAGACAATCTGTCTGTCTGTAATCTAATGACTGATTAGTGACAAGATGCAGGTGTGGTGAGCGAGAAAACAGGAAGTGAAGCGTGAGACCACAGTGTCTTCAAATAAAATACAAAAGGAAGAAAAACAGATAATAATCATCGTGAAAATAGACAATCAATAGACAATTAAGAGGCATTAGGTTACTGTTCTCAAGAACTTCAGTAGCACCTTAATAGGTCACATTTAAAGAATAAATATATGAAAATCAAGTGGATATGTGAAAAGTCACGAAGGGTGGTTTAAAACATTAAAATAGTTGAAGCAATGACCTTCCATCAGAGATAAATCAAGGTAGCTTCAGTAAAGTTTTATTGCGGTCATTTCAGTCTGTATCAGCACGGATTACACCATCAGATTTGTTGACTCCAGTACACAAAATCCAGCTAAGCTCATTAACTGGATTTCAGTGAACGTTGTGCTTTTTATCTTGTTGCTGCAACTGAATTATATTTATGATTACAGAAGAGCAGCGGCTAATTTATGTGTTATTCACAGTGACACCGAGCAAAATAATGTTAAAAATGTTTTTTTGGACGCGGACATCGAGACTTCAGTTCAAGAGAAGTCAACAGTGACGCCACACTTTAACTACCAGCCAGCATCTGCTTGCTAACATACACACTCATAAATGATAGTGAAGTCATCGCTGAGGGGAGAGACTGGTCTGCAAAAGTTCTGTTAGGCTCTGGGAGGGAATAATAGTAAAGGACAACTTCATGAGCGGGCAGGAATATTGAATTTGAAAACAATGTCCATTTACATGAAAATGGCAGATATGATGAAATCTATTTAGTTTTCATGTTGGGCCACTCGTGGGTGCTGTTGGTTGTTCTTATAATGAAACCACAAACATGCCCCAGAGAGATGTGTGGCTGCCTGCCACTGGGTCAGTTCAGTAAAGAAATGGTTCCTCTGGGGACTAATGGAAAAAAGAATAAATGAACCCCCAATCTGCAATGAAAGTTTTCGTTTTCACTTGAAAAGAATGTGCGTTAACGGGGCCTCGAAGTGAGGAAAGAGTTCCTTTCCTAAAGAACTGCCATTTTTTTGTTTTCAGTAACAGGTGAGGTAACCTCTACTTTTCAGAAGAAACTCTAATCAAGTCCTACTTTTCAGTTTCGCTGGTCATTATTGCGTTGCTGCTGTGCTATCTTGACTAGAAACCAGCAAAACAGTCAAACATCCAACTGGCTCCATACGTACTGATGCTCATTCCCAGGAGAAACAAGCTGGATGTGTTCACAGGGCTCCGTCATAAATGCAACGTGTACTAATGGTTTCACCACTGGGAGCAGAAGAAGGCTGTTAAATCACGGATAGACTGACCGGGGATGGTTTTTACTCGACATCATATACGCACATGCTGTAGTTGTGAATCGCCATGAAGGTCACAAACACAAAGAGAGGAAATCATAGATATATTGTTATGAGTTGTTGATGGCCGGCAGGGGGAAATCAACAAGATATGAAGTGAAAATCTATGCAGATGTTAGTTACTTTTGGTCGCTTACAGTTTTTGTATCTTTTAGCATAACAGAAGTAAAGGTATCTCAGTAGTTGTGGAATAAAGAAATGTGGTAAGACGAGACGAGGTTTCCTACTCGGTGACCTGCAGCATCGGGTCACATTGACATGGGAACACACACACTTCAGACAGATGGACTGGAACTAATTAGCAGACTATGTGAAGACAAGACCACACACAAACCGAGAAAGCTCTCAGAGAGCTCGGTCGAGGTAACGAAAGCATCAACATGGAGGTTTAAAATGTTTCTTCTCTGGCTTTCGTGCATCACAAATCGCTTTATTAGCTGCAGTCGTACAGCTGCTAGTCAGTCCAACTCCTCTGCCATAAATTGTGACCAAACACAGTGGAAATGTAAAGCTTTGCTTGAGACAATTGGAGAACTTTTTTCTTCTTTTGTTTTTTTTTTTGAGGTTTTAGACCTTGATGATAGTTAAGTTAAACTGCAATACAATGACAGGTCTTACTTACATTCCAGATCGGCAAAAGTAAGGCAAGGATATTATACATACAGTACCTGTTAGCACTTTGCAATTACCCTCAACAGAATTACACGGAGCAAAACAAAAACATATTGAAACAGTTGAACAATAGAGAAAGACACAATTTATAATATCAAAATACTATTGGATAAGTGTGCCCAATAGCGTGGCTGTTATATATATTTTTAATGGGAGTGGACAAGACCTGATGAGAAACTCTCACTTCTTCAAAGTTTTGACAAAATCCATCAAGTCAGGTTTGATATTAATGGGAAATGAAAAAACATTAGAGGCGTATTTTCTAATCCTTTACAATCTGTACACAATCTTCACATTAACAAAAATATAACGATATTGGAAATTAGATATTTTACTTGAATTTCAACACACGGTTAATTCCACTGTATTTATTAATGCTGGTCATTAGTGAGATAAACGTTTTTTGACTGTTGGCATGAACTTCTCAGATTATAATTTGAAACAAAGGAAGTGCGCCGAATCAGAAATGGCGAGATCAAATGTCTTCGCGGAGAGATTTATCTTTCAATCATGTCTCTGCAGCAGCAGCATAAAGCCTCCTCTCAGTCAGAGGCGACGCCTCAGTCATCTGGTAAGAGTCGGGAGGAAACACATTGAGAAGTGTCACTCAGATGAAGGGAGGCACACAGAGGGTGGAACGACAGTAGTTTGGATTTTCTCTGTTAAAGACAACCCCAAAAGTTCTCTTACAACTCGTAAATGGATTCGAGGAAATCGCAGATTATGTGTGATTTGTTGGTTCTTTGTTTTGAGGCCAGGCTTTTCAATACCAGTGTCGGGGTATTATTTAGGAATTAGAGAGCGCTTTAGTCTTAACATAATCACATTAGTGCCTCAACATGCGTTAACATCCATACAGGCTGTGTGGTCTGCATGCATTCATACCAGCAGCTCATTATTTATCAATGAACACGCTTACATGAGCATAAGAATCTGATTACTGGGGATAATTGGATAATAGTGATAGCAAGGTCTGACTTGCTTGCATGCAGTTCAAAAATACAACAATTGACAAACAATGCTTTACATTTTTAGTTCATTATTGAATGTATGAGTAACTTATTACCATGATGAGCATGTTTTAGGATGGGAGAGAGAACGAGAACAGAGAGGAATCCAATCTTCATGCTGCGAGGTAAAATCACTACTTCAGATGATGTTATCTTATTTTAGCTTGTTTTATTATCAGAATGTTCATCATATTTCATTTTGGTCCCTTGACATTCTTGTCTCGTTGGTGTAAATCATACTGCTATTCTCCTGCCAATCATTATCTATTCCCCCATTTCCTTCCTCCACCAGTTAGTCCCAAACAAGCATCAGAAATCCTGCTTTCTGGCTTCTACAGTGCAGTGACCTGCTGACTGAGCCATATCATCTTACATTACATAAACTGGCCACAGCAGAGAGTCCCATAGTTCTAATAATCCAGGCTCGGTCCAGTTGACTGCAATACAACACAGCTGTAGGACTTTAATGCACAAAAAACTCAAACTGCAGACGTTCAAGTCCCAGAAATGTTTCATTACATTTTGCTAAATCCATGAAGATGAAACATTTATTCTGGAAGAGTACATAACAAATATTATTTATACTATTTTCGTCTTTGTGTTACATGATAATAAAGTTAAAACTTACTTAATGTAGCACATTTTGTGGTTTGCAATGTAAATTCAACTAAGCTATAAGCAAAACCATATATATTACACTTAATGGTGAGCATTCATATTGTAAGTTACCTTCACCAAGGGTGAACCAATATCTTTGTTTAAAAAGTATTGTCTCAATTGTTTATTTGTTTTTTTAAGCTTAGTACTCTTCTTCCCACCAGATTTATTAAACTAATAAAATAACTCAAGAGTCCCAGATTGGATAATGGAGGGTATATAAGCAAGAGAATTGAAACAAACAATTTCAAATATATACAATTTTATAGACAAGATATTTGAATACAGCAGCACTTTTCTGGCACTATTTATTTTTGAAATTAAGAGAAAATACCCACATAATTAAAGCACCAAATCTGTAAATTTAAACCTGTTTAATGTGTCTGCTGGTATATACGGTACTTGCAGTGGTCCACTGATCAGTGCAGTTTTGTCACGCCAACCATCTGTTGTCGTCGTCCCGCTGAGAGCCCCATTAACACCCGGTGCAGAGCGCAGTGCTGAGCGAGGCGACCCGGTCGGGGGCTCGCGGCCTGAACCAGGACCTCTGGCAGCAGCAACGCTTCCCCGACAAACGCTCCAGGAGCCCACTGGGTTCTCTGGATGAGGATCAGGATGCATTCAGCCACCTGTTCTCATGTGAAATTGAGAAAAAAAATCCACTGGAGCAAATAAGACTGTCGCTATTGAGATTGAATTCTCATAAATTCAATGATAGAAATTGAAAGTTCTTCACTGTCAAATATGTTTTCAGTTGATCCCTGAAAATATGTGGGTGATATTTTTCAAATATTTGGCATCACAAATGTTTTGTTACTATTTAGAAAATGTCGTTTTTAAGGGAGAACAAAATTGAAAAGTATGACTTTATTATAAAAAAATAATACAAATATATTTTTAACTGTATATTTGGTAGTGACACTAGTTTTCATAATTTCATGACCTCTTTGAGATAATTAAAACAGATTTTTTTTTTAAAAAGGGCAGTACATTAACAATATTTAATGTGGAGATGATGGAGCTTAGCATCTTGAAAGAAGTATTTGTGTACACATACTCTATATAGATACAGTACAGCCATATGAACCAAAACAAAACTATACATCAGGGATGGTTGGTAACATTTTGCCAAAGGTTCCACAGCTCCAGTGTAATGGCATTAATAGTTATGCATGACTAAGATAAATTTCTAAATAATAATCCTTGCTGATGAAAAATGGTGAAACTAAATGAGCAGAAGAGTGTGTATATCCTGATAAAATGTAAGATGAAAAAAGTAGATGAAAAAGATGTGAATGCCTCTGTTAGAATAAGCAAAATGATGCAATCTGAAATTGACTCTGAAAAGACTCTTAAAAAACTACATGTCACATTAAAACATGGTGGAAGAGCAAAAAAGGCTGATTTGAAGAAAGTACAACTCAGAAGTGTGATGAAGACCTTAAAAAATGCATCACCTATTACGTGTTTCAGTGTGGAACTGAATTAAATATTTACTCTGTTAAAAGAAAAAAAATTGTGGGAAAATGTTTAAAATTTTACTCTGAAGAACCCGGAAAGGGGTTATATGTGTCACATGTGACATTAACAGAAAAAAAGGAGTTGGACAGTAGCTTGTGGTGCTGAAGGTGATTTGAAGAACTGCAGAGGTCAAATTTAATGAGCAGATTCATGAATGTTTGACTGGGGAAGATTGCACAAGTTTATCCTGTTAATTTAAACTTAATGACAAAGAACTGAACTTGATGAAGGTTAGGAGGTGAATGTCTGCTCCGAGCCTCCTTCGCTCTGCTCACACTCCTTTTGCTCCTCGGGTATGGACATTTTTCACCGTCACACCGGCTGTTTTTTTCAAATCACATCCTCTCTTTTTCCCCTCATTCACCCCAATTATCTGCTTGCTCCTGTGTGACAAACTGCTACCAAACACTCCTCTCCTTTAGCTTGTTCTGCTTGCTGTGTTTTAAGGAACATGACACACCTGGTCAGACTTGCTTGTGCAGGCAAACAGATGCTTCCGTTACGTTTGACTGCCGGCTGGTCAAGTGGAATCCAGCTGTCTACATGCGCGGGACTTCCAGATAAAGCCTCGTGGTCACTGAGTGAATCCTCATGCTGACTGAGTGAATCCTCGCCGTGACTGAACGAAGCCTCATGGTGACTGAGTGAAGCCTCGAGGTGGTTGAGTGACGCCTCGCGGTGGCTGACTGATGCCTCATGGTGACTGAGTGAAGCCTAGAGGTGGCTGAGTGACGCCTCGCGGTGGCTGACTGACGCCTCACGGTGGCTGAGTGAAGCCTCGCGGTGGCTGAGTGAAGATTTGCGGTGGCTGAGTGATGCCTCGCGGTGGCTGAGTGAAGCCTCGCGGTGGCTGAGTGACGCCTCGCGGTGGCTGAGTGACGCCTCGCGGTGGCTGAGTGAAGCCTCGCGGTGGCTGAGTGAAGCCTCGCGGTGGCTGAGTGAAGCCTCGCGGTGGCTGAGTGAAGCCTCGCGGTGACTGACTGTGCTCGTTATGCATCAAAACGGGCAACTGGGAGCAAACTTGAGCTGCTGTTCTGGCAAAGAGAAGGCAGCTCTCCTGCAGTCATGAAACTAGGAAACATACTTCTGTACTTCCTAATGAATTTTCCAGTTTAATTTAAATGCTAATTTGAGCTTAATGGCAGCATTAGAGACTCATTGTGTTCAAAAAGTAAGATGGACGCTTCTCCTCCTCCTCCACCCATGTTGGCTTTCCCATCAGTCGGCCTTCATTCAGTCTCATGACGACTTCAAATTGGGTTCAACGCATGCCCCAGCAGTCAGAGTGTTATGATCAATTTGCTGAAGTGATAATAATCAGCATGCCGTGGTCTCTCAGTACACATTCTTAAGAAGTGTGTGGCTAAGACGGCCTGTTTATTATCCACTGATGAAATGCACCCAGGTGCTTTTGGAGGAAATTTGTATTTGCATACTACTGCTCCCTCTTTGCTCAGGTATCGATTGAGGAATAGTGATGATCCTTTGAATTATTCATGTACAATGTAAAAATAGAAATGACAAAACACAATGAGAAAGGAAAAAAAATGCGGATTAAGGGAATTAGAGACAAAAGTTTGCTGAACTGTTTCTCTTTTTTTTTTTTTATTCACCAAAGAACGAGGCATGAGGACCTTGCCAGGAGCTTTGTGAATCTGAGTCTCTTTCCGCTATTGATTTCAAATACTGGCTGACACTCAATGATATTTCCTGGGCATTTATCATGTTAAGTGTCAGCAGTAGCCACTTCAATGACAACAGTAGAAGCAATGTAGATAGACAGAGAAATGTCTGTGGATAGAATAGACACAATAAAAACTCTTGAGTTGAATGAATACCAATCAATATAACATATTGTGCACGATAAACGCTATTTTGTCACATGCTGCTCTTATAAATAGTTGAGTTCCTTGTTACATGTCAAGTAAAACAATGATTTACTCACCAGTATAATTAGTTGGGAATCCAGACCAGAGCTTAAAGAAAAACCAGACAAGCTTCTCGTGTTTAATCCAAGCAAACCATTTCCTGTGAAGTGAAACAACGCTCGAGTGTCCTTTGTACTATAAAAGTCCATGTGGAGATATAGTTAATAAAAAGGGGTCAAAGATAAGTCACGAACCTGGTGATTGAAATAGTGTTTTGGTATTTAAGAACAGACACTCCGGATCTCTGTTTTTAGGTCTTTAACAACATTGTCAACATTTTGGTACATTTAGAAGTTACTTCCCCCTTGACATCCTTCTTTTGTTCAACTGAAGGTTATAAATATATAAACACAAACGCCTGCTCTGAATAAACTGATAAAACCCATAACGCAGTCCTCTTTACCTTAACTTTATTTCCACAACAGCTTTCATTTAGTGTGTTAGAACAAACAGAAAAAGAAACCTAATGAAATTCAACCAAGCAGAATAAACAGAAGAGTCAATACGTTATTCAGGTCAGGACAAAGAACCATAAAGAAATTTTGTGTAAAAACAAAACTACGAATTCATCATCATTCATTAATGAGCTCCTCATTCTAATGTGAAAATTAAAAAATGTTATGTCCATCCCACTTTGCTTCACTGCCCAACACAAAGGCTGAAGCTCCTTCCAAACTGCCGCACATTTCAGGCCATCTGACAAAGACTTGATGAGAGGAGGTAAAAAAAAATTCCTTTTTTTTTTTTTTGCTATTTGACGTTTGTGTTCTGTGTGGAGAAAAAAAAAAGCAGCTCTTAGAACCTCAGTGACTCCTGAAGAGAGAATCAGACCTTGGATTCTTGAAGCCCAAAGAAATGACTGAAAGGAGGAATTAAATCAGAAGGTGGTTTGTTCAGCTATTGGCATGAACTGAATGTCAGAACACTCAATAATACAAAGCAAATCAAAACTGGCTGTTGCTCTCTATGAAGTCATCAGTGACCTTTAACTTTCCTCCCTGCTTATCTATAAGTCCTCAGTGTGAACGGCCGCACAAACTTTTAAGGTGCCCATCAGCAGTAAGCGTTAGTGGAGAGTTCAGCAGGTGAAACCTTCAAAAGAAAAAGTACTGGACTGTCCAAAGAGCATGTGAAGAGAAAGTGACTCACAATCAATAAACTTTGTGACTTGAGAAACACACTTCCACAAAAACGCTGTTACACAGAAACACACGGCGGCGTTAAAACATTACACCAGTCATAAATGTCAGGAGCGCTGCTTAAAGGAGGACTTTAGTGCATATCGCAAAAAAAAAGAAAAAAAGAAAGAAACAGATGGAAGACAAATGGGAAGCGATTTGATGAAAATTTATCCCGTCGCCCCTGAAAGTCTTATGCAATAAGTCAATAAGTCATATTCCCTTCGGTCTCCAAGAGTTCAAATGCTAACACGCAGTTTTATACCTCTGAAGCTCGTGTCAGTGACCTTGCTTTGCCTCAGTTTCCTCTTCCCCGAAGGCAAACAAGAAACCTTAATCACATCTGTGCTTGTGAGTCTCGATGCTGCAAGAGGAACGGCAGAGAGTAATATAAAAGGTTAAAAAAACAACAATATATTGTTATATATATTCTCGGTGGGATCTTTGTTTTTTATAATAGTGCAAGCTATAATAGGCACAAAGTCCCACAAATTTTTCTGTGATCTCCTGTAAAAATGTGTCAACAACACACCAGAAGGTCAGAGATCAACCGTGTCAGTGATTGCATTTAGATGTCAGGCTTTCAAATGTTTCTATTTTGATGGAAATTGACACTTTTAATAATGAAAGTGCAAAGAGCCGAGACACGCTATAAATGTAATCATTGTACAACACTAAGTACTTTTAGCGCATATGCCCAGCTGAAATTAAGTCAATATTCTTTCTTTTTGTCAAAACCCTGCAGAAATCAAGAAACTTTAATCAAATTGAAAAGATTCCCTAATGTGCTGAAATGGCTCAGATGGAACGCAGCCCGCTTTCTTTCATTCAGTCCTCACTGAACTATAGAAATGTCCCCGCTTCCGGCTCCAATCACCGATTAATCGCTTGCAATCCACCAAGTCCGAGTGCCAGCTCTGCAGAATTCTGTGTAGTGCCATTTATAACATTAAAAGATAACTGTAGCCAGTGCACCCAACCACACAGCTTGCCAGGAGTAGTTCCTTTGTTAAGTAGCATACACATCTCTGAACATCAACTTCCAACCGTGCATCCATTTTGTTTCAGAGTTTGTTTGCTGGGAGACAGAGTTGATCCCAGGTCAAACTGGACAAAAGGGAGGAGCTTCATGGGTGCACAAACATGAACATGCACCATCTCACCTACAGTCAATGTGCAGCCACATAAAAGAACCATGAAAACCAGGAGAGGTTTCACACAACTGTCTGAGGCAGCCTGAGCAGTTGAGGGTTAAAGAGTCTTCCTGCAGGACAAAGCGGTGGCATGTACGGCAGTGGAATTCAAACCAGCGACAAACCCGCTGCCCTCACCTCCAGGCCACCACAATCCAAATGCTGCGCGTCACATAAATAATGGTGAACAACATTCAACATAAAACAACTAAGTTTTACGTTGGGTCCAAAGCCAAGAAATAAAAATGGGTTTTATGGGCGGTTTTCTAAACAGACAGCGAAGTGGTCTGTCTCATGTGTGAGGTTAAATCATTCCATAAGCTGAGAACAGAAAGAGATG
>OMNM01049702.1:0-11846 GCA_900302745.1 Parablennius parvicornis | reverse complement strand
TGTTCCACTTGGGCACACCGAGCCTCTGTTTCTCAGAAAACAAGACTGGGAGTGACGACGGGTGAAGACGACACGCTAAATTTAGCGGCGCGTGACGGAGTTAAACAAAGCTGCTGCAGCCTTGATTGGAGAGGCGTTAATTCTGGGATTAAAGGGTCACTCTGCGCTCTTTATTGGGGGAATAGAGACAGTTAAAGCATGCGTGTGTTAGTTAAATATGATCAGCTTTTTGAGTTAATATAAAACAAGAAGAAGAAGAATTGGATAAGTTAAAGGAATCTCTGTGAAAAGATCTAATAAAAAGTGAAGCCTCATTTCAAACAGTCAGGACCTTAATGCCTTTTTTAATAAAGATTATTAGATTATAGGTGGAGATTTTTTATTACACTTTCTGTGCATTATGCACACCTTTGTGGACTGAATATATAATCACTTGCACTTTAAAGATATGAAGATTTCTCTGTGAAATTTGAATGAAAGGCCCTAAAACGAGACTGTCTCCACTCCTGCAGCCTGCAAACCTCCAGAATCCTCACACTCCTGCAGAGGGGTGACAAACTTTGATACAAACATGGAACTTTATTTGAAGATTTGGATTTCTAATCATAAAAACCTCGTCTCAGTGCGTGTTTGTTCCGGATGAACACAAAGCAGCAACAAATACTCAGATTACTTTTATATTTCCCTACTTTATTGAATGCAGATATTTTATTTCTGTGTCCATTTGTCTTAGAAGGATTTACTAATAAAACTAATCTATTTATTTTAAACATATTTTGAGCAAAAATTAATACAACAAATTTAAACAAGAAATTAGATCTAGAGCTCTAAAAACAATAATTCTAACATTCTAGACCTAAATTATGTTTTATACTCATTGTATTGAATTAAAATTGATAGTTTTCTGCTTTATATACTTCCACAATATTGACCTTTAATTATTTGACTCTTGCTATTTAACAAAGAACATGGTTATATTTGAATGTTTATTTTTCTTGCAATTTGCCATCAAATCATCCAGATTTGTGTATCATCAGCCATAATTAAAAACATTATGTATCGTGGTGGAGTTTATTTTTGCCTTTTACTGCAGGAATGCTGAGATTTTTCAGCTTTTATTAAAAAGATTAATGGATTTTTAAAAGGTCATTAAACACTGTGTGTGAAATATCTCTAATTTTCACAAATAAACAGAAATGAGAATTAACAGGAGTCGGAAATGAATCAAGATTTCTCTGAATTATACAAATCTCAATACACCCCTGTATATTCTGTCATCTTTTTTTGTATTTGTGGAAAAAGGGTGCATCTTGGATATCACAAAAAAGACTAAAAGCAATAAAAATACATATTTATTCAGTCTATTATTATCTGGAGTCGTCTTGATGTGTCCAGGCTGTGTTTTGCAGATCTGTCGGCTCCGTTTTGCAGCACATTGACAGAAATTAAAAGCTGCAGGTGGAAATCAAACCCAGTTTTTGTTTAAAACACAACCTGCGTTATTGTTGAGGCTCCAGGGCCTAAAGAGGATGAAACCAAGGCCAGTTAACAGCAGAATATGATGCTTTATGTCGAAATAATTCACAAAAAAATCTAATTTTGTCCAAGAAAAAATGTGTGTTGTATCAATACTTAAACAATTTGTGTACACGTGCAGCTAAATATGTAAAACAGATTAATCTCTGTACAATTTAATGCTTTAAAGCAATTAAACATAATGTCATTAATTCACAACGTTATGTGCAGTGTGTGTGTGCGTGTGTGCGCGCGCGGTGCGCGCGCGTGTGTGTGTGTGTGTTTTATGAATACTTACTGCCACCTGCTGGGGAAAAGCACAGTCAGCACACTGAGACAGGAAAGCTGTCTTTAAAATGTGTTATTTTAGCAACAAAAGAGGAAAAATAGAGACTTTTTATGATCTGTACATTAAGTAAATGAAAATGTGAAGAAAAGTAATTGTATTACTTATGATTATTTTTAAGATTTCATCTCAAACACCTGAACATTTCTGACAATAAAGTAACATTATTGTGAATTTAAACTATATGAAGTTTGAGTATTTCTTAAAATTGTCAGTGTACTGTGTAGAAAAATAGATTACATGATGAAAGATGTACTTGAGTAGCCAAAAAATACAATTTGATTACAATAACATGAGTATTTGTAGTTTGTTGCTGAGTATTTAACATAAAAGTGTAACTTATTACACTAAGTACAATAAATATAATTTATTGTTGTAATGCCAAAAGAGCTGAGACTTGTTAGAATGATAAAAAGGAAAAAAAAAAACAAGAAAAAATATATTTAAAACAACTGAAAACAACTAAAGTGGCTAACATTGATAAAATGATAATAAAACAGCCTACAAAGGTTTTAAAAATGAACTGAAACAAAAGAAAAGGATCAATACAAAAGAAGAGCTACAATTCACAGCAATGTGCTTGAATTGGTTAAAAAGTAAAGAATGAAATCGACAAAACTGTTTTCTATCGTGAAAAAAGTTTTAAAAAGTAAAAAAAGTCATGGCTAAAAGTGCTGAAACCACAATAACTGTTAAAATGGCAGAAATTAGCACCTAGAAGTATATTTTCTAAAGGGAAGATATTTTCTAATGCGTTGTTTTTTATGTAATTGCTTTTAATTAATTTGAAGCTTTTTAACATTTCCGGGCGAGAAATAGTTGGTGAGAGTTTGACTGACGGACGTGTGGAGCCTGAAAGCAGAGCTGCTGCAAAGTGCAGTCCACTCAGCTCAAAATCATTTAGACGGGGCATTTAGACCTCACCCCGCGGGGGTGTTAGTGTCGGTAAACCTATAGCACGTATATCCACATTACACAGTCGAATGTCCGCCGCTTGTTCACTTTCTGGATGAAAAACAAGGTCACGTTGAAGGAGGGCGACATTCTTTCTGTCCTACCGTCAGATCACCTCCTCCTCCACCTGTTGCAACAAAAATATGTTCTCAGATGGGACTTTTACGCCATGTTTTACATCATGTTCCACTCGAAATATCCACAATATTGCTTGAAATCCACCCTCAAAAAAAAATAAAATTAACATTAAATTATGCAAAATGTTTAAACGGGGACACAAATTCAACACAAACTGTCAGAAACTGACACAAACCAGCCTGAATGGGAGTCACAATGACCACAAGAGCCACAAGCTGACACCATAATAATCATAAAAAGGATGCAAAATGACTAAAGACGGATAAAAATGATCATAATAAATAGAGAATTACCACAAAGTAATGGAAAATGGTTCAAAGTGACACAAGACGTGAACAAAAAAACTAAAAATAACCACAAAGAAACACAGCCGAACTATATTGGGAAGCACAATGAGAAGAAAGTGATGATAAATGGCTGCAAACAGACAACAAACAACCACAAAATGATATAAAATCACCATAAATAAGACAAAGTAAACAAAGTGAGGAGAAATATCCATGAAATGACATAAAATGACAACAAAAAAACACAAACAAACAATAACTGGATTCACAATTATCACAAAATAATGAAAAATGATGACTGGGAGGCAAAATGATTACAAGGTGATAAAAGGCTGCAAAAAAAAAAAAAGACAACAAATGATCAAAAAGGTGATGCAAAATGACCATAAAGGAATAAAAATAACATTCAAGCAATGCACAATGATCACAAAGTGAGAAACGGTGACCACAGGGACATAAAATGACCCTGAAGTGGTGCAAGAGTACCACAAAGTGACCACAGAGGGATGCTAAATGATCAAAAGTGAATATGAATAACAATTACGAGATGCACAAAGACTGGAAACTAGTGGAAAAATCTCTGGCAAAATCAGCTCAAAATGCTGATTAACAACTGTATAGATGCAGTAACGAACTACAAAGGGATGCAAAATAACAATAGAGGGATGCACAATGGCCGTCAAGAAATGAAACATGAACACAAGGAGTCAAAATGACTAAAATTACCACAAAATGATAAACATCTGCAAAAAGATGCTAAATGACCATAAAGGGATGCACAGTGGCAACAGTTACAATAAATGTATGTCAAATCTGAAATATGTAAAATATAAATTCACTGTTTTTCATAAACTAAAGGGGAATTTTTTTTTTTTCTTGTCCTTCAAGTCAACACAGCAGGTGTGTTTGACTCACATCACCAGCAGAGGGCGACATTGTCTCATCAGTGATTGTTTTAATCCCACAAACTTAAGTTCTCCCTCACAAGCATGAATGAAGACATTTTTTCCTTTATTACGCCAACAAAACAAAGTAAAAGCTCTTTATTGTGAAGGGTAAAAATACTAATGTACCTTAAAGCAGCTTCCCAGCGGAGCGTTCAACATGAGACGCGGCGCTGCGGCGGCGGCCTCATGCAGTATTCAGCGAGGGGATGGAGGCCGTGCAGCGTGTCACCTGTGTGTGATGGCAAACAAACCGCATGAGAAAAGCCGTTGCGCAGAGGAAGACACCGGCAGACGTCTCCGCCTCCGCGGCGTCGTAATGAGGCCAGCGCGACTCGGAGATGTCGGGGGGGGGAAACCCAACGCCACTGGCACGGCGGCGGCGGCCATTGTCTGACTTTATAAGCTGCTTCTATGGTTTCGCGTGGCCTGGTTAGGCCAGCGGATCGCGTTACGGCGAAGCCGTGCGAGGCTCGCCGGTGGCTTCACACCGGCAGCTCTAATTAATTGCGTTTAATTACACCTTTATAACCCGAGTGTGTGAACGTCTCCCGCTGTCTTTCGGCCTTGTTTACCGCTCACTCGTTTGTTTGTTTTTAAGCACGATTGGATTATTTAATTGAAAATCAGGTAAATGGACCAGACGTCTGGCTGATTAGATGTGAAACGTCGTCCCGGGTGTTTATTACACTTCAGATCGGACTGATTCTGAGCCGCTCAGCTGGTAAATTGATGTGATGGTAATGGGCTAATGTCGCTATTAGCTTTCCTGCTAATTAAGTCTGGAGACGTTTAATAAACGAGTTTTAACTGTTTGAGGTCATGTGAGTTTGTGAAAAGTGGAGGAACACACCAATTGCTCCCATATTTCCCGAATTTCAACCGACGTGTGATCGAGTTTGTCAAAATATTTCAGGATTGAAAATAACAAATAAACTTTCTGTGTGAACCGTCGTGTCACTTTTGCACAAACTCTGTGAATGTGGAGTCTGACGCCTCCTCTTTCTCTCCTCAAACACAAAGTCAGCCATTATTTCTCTGCTCTAATGAGACGTTCTGCTATAAATAACCCTGCTGATTAAAGCTGCGCTCTAAATTTAGCCTTTAGCTCTGTCAATTAGCTGGCGGGTCGCGCTGCTGTCTCCTCCGGCTGGCTCGATACGTCGATGAGCTAAATGTAGCCGTCATCCCTCACCGTTGTCGGCCGTCGATCAATGTCGGGGATTGATCAGCGGGCGGCTCCGTCTTGTATGACATCGTTTAAATGGATCGTACTGTCAGGATGCCGGGCGGCGAGGATGACGACTGCGATGTGTGAAGAATTGTGGAAAACACAGATTGAGCACTTTTTAGACGCTCCAGAACGTGGACTGATCCCAGGGGAGTGAAGCAGTGCCAACAACGTTAGTTTTTGAAAATATTTTCAATATTGTGAAATTAAAAACAAAAAAAACAAACAAATAATGGCCAATTTCATTGAACTGTTGTTGCTATGGCAACCGCTCCTGGGTCACATCCAGATATTGTATTTATAGAAGGATGCCTGTATTCCATATAGAGTTTATAAAATTTGACTTCAACCTGTTTTACGGGGGAACGCTAATGTCTTAAAATGTTTTATATTTTCAATGTAAAATGTAAAACAGCCAATTCCATTGAATGGTCATTGCTATGGCAACCACTACGGGGCCATACCCATATATTATACTTAGAGAAGGACACCTAAACTATATATACAGTTAATATGATTTAATCCGCTGACCTCAATTCTCCACCCCCTGGCTGATTTTCTCTTCCGGAAGCTCTTAATGTAAATCAAAAGCAAAAAAACTAAACAAAACTGGAACTTTAGAGATGATCAGTCCACAAATCATAACAGTTACAGCAGTTTTAGCTGTGACGGCCATTATAGGCCTTTAAAAGTACTTTAAGAAAGATGTATGATGATTTTCAATCTGAATGATTCCGCCGAGGCGTCGCTAAAACAGCTGCTAACAGCTGCTAACACACGAGGACAGAATCAAAATGCTCATTTTGGGTCCCGGTCCACGTCGCTCCTGTTTCTGACTCCAGCCGAGGGAGCGCAGTCAGATTCCTCGCCAAGTGTGAAGTGATTGTTGTCTTCAGCCGGTGACTCGTGCACACCTGAGAGTTGCACTCATCGCTCACCTGTGGGTGTAATTAGACGAGGCGGCGCCGGCCTCTGCAGATGGTGACAGGCGCTGCTGCTCGTGACGGCGGCTGGATGCTCCCCAGCCCCGCCGTCACAAACAAGTCGCATGAATCATCTGCTGGCAACAATAGCGAGTCGGCGTCGAAAACCCAAAGCGACGAGATTGGAACAAAATCTTATTAAAAATATCGCTGGCTTTGGGCATCGTTCCGGTTTAAATATAGACTATTTCTCAACACCTTTCTGCAAGATTAGCTGCAGAAAACTGCACAAAGCTACTTTCTGGATCAGTGGCCTGCAATCGCCGACTCTTCAGCCGCCATTCATGTCGCCATTTTTAATTCTCAACAACACATATTTACAAATCTGACTCTCGAATAACCGAAGGTCGGGGTGGAGGAGCTGAACGGCTCAAACAGATAGAAGAGAGAAACAAACAAATAGAAGAGAGAGAAAAAAAGAGGAAAGAGAGAAAAATGAGAAAAAAGAAAGAAAAGAGTAAAAAGAAGAAAAAAGAGAAAGAAAGAATGAAAGAAATTTAGTTTTTTTTTAAATAAAGAAAACAAAGAAGTGTAAAAGCAGGAGGGCCGGAGCTGGACGAACACATTGAAATACCTAAAAGAATCACAACAATGTGACTTCTATATGGGTTTTTTTTCCGTCTTCATGAAGCTGTTGGTCCAGAAAACGACGTCATTCCACCGGAATGGACTCGTATCTCAAAACCTCCTGGAGCCCCACAAACACCCAGCGAGGGGAATCCAGTGGGCGAGTGGGCCGGCCCGTCTCCGGGACGACACCTCGCCGTGGCGATGAGCTGCCCAGTCACAGGCGTTTAGCTGTGACGGCGCCGCTGACAGAAGACAAAGCTGTGCTTCTACCAGGAGCCCGCCGGCGGTAATCTGGGAGCGACACGCGGGTTATCGCCAACGCGCCAACGCCGCGTCCTTGGCATTTCCCACGGACCGCGACAGATAGCGAGACGGCGGCGGAGGGAGGAGGTGGTACGGTTATCTGCGGGGCAGCGGTGGAAAAAGTACGGGACATTAAAGTGCACGTGTGACTGAGGCGCAAACAAAGAGGCTCGCTTAGCAACAGCGCTAAGTTTCTGGTGTTGACCAAAGGTGTCCGAAAACGAAGCCCAGAGACGGAAAGGTCATTAATGGGCGGAGGAGGAGTGACGCGAGGATCAGAGGCCCGGCTGCTCCGTCTAAACTGCTCCACAAACAGTATTAACGCGTCGTCATTACGATAAGCGACTGTGTTATTACCCCAATCATCTTTTACACTTTAATCAATTTCACACCATCAGCGGAGCATCGTCTACATCTGATTTAGTCGCGCTCCCAGTGTGGCTCAACCCTCTTACATCCCCGCAAATTAAAACAGATTAGTTCTCCAGATAGTCCAACACTTCAGAACAGGCCTGGATTCTCTGAACTACACATGGACTTTCATTCTGTCGTCTTTAAACTCATCCTGGATGTTTCAGATCAGAACAGAACTCTTCAAAATAAAACTTTGGTTCTTTAAAATCCACCTGCATCCAAGACCCTTTAAAACTAAACCCAGACTCATAGAACTAATTCCAGATTTAATCTCAATCCAGACTCTTTGGACTAGATTATTCTGACACTTGAAAATAAACCCAGTTTGTTCTAAACTCAGAATCTTCATTCCCAACCCACATTTTTTTCACGTGAACCCAGAGTCTTTAAACTGGAGATTAAACTAGATCACGATTCTTTAAACTAAACTTAGACTCCTTTATCTAAAACCCAGACTTTTTAAACTCGACCTGAAGTATTTAATCTAACCAGGAGCCTTTACTTAGAACCCAGATTAAACTTAATCACAGTTCTTCAAACTGAACATAGATTAAACTAAACTCAGACTCTTTCATCAAAAATTCAGGCTTCATAAACTAAACAAAGATTCTTTAATCCAAACCCAGACTCTTCAAACTCAACCCAGACTTTAATCTAAACCCAAACTGTTTAGAATAAACTTGAATTCTTTTAATAATCCATGAGGATGTAAAGCAGTCTAGAATTCATTAAATCGCACGAATCTGGTCTTTAAATAAACTAAAACACAAAGAAGAAGTATAATTCATGTCAATATTCACACAAATTCAATCTTTTCTTGCTCTTTTCTCAAAATCCACAACACCACTGATCTTCTCCTTCAATAAAGTCTCTGACTTTAATCTAACTGATGTTTTGTTGCTGTCATTTCATCATGGCATCATTCTGAACCTGCACAAGTTTCTCTTCCCTCTAAAAAGAAACCTTCTCTGACATAATAATAATAATAATAATAATATTAATATTAATAATAATGATGATAATAATAATACTCCCGGATTAAGAAGCGGCGGGTTAATTTAATGGCTGTTGCAGGAGTTCCAGCACCGAGCGTCTCTCCTGGGCCGAGATCTTTGGCGCCATCAGGGGAAATCAGGGCTGGCTTATTGGACGAACGTGTAATTAAACATTGACACTTGTTCTAATTGACGCATTTTGACCATTTCAAGCCGACGGTGTGGAGGGATGATTCCTGCTCAGACGTCAATCCTTCACAGGTCGTCTTTCTCGTGCTTTAAAAGTTCTGCAAATGTCAAAGAATGTGACACATCGTTGTGTTTTTCAAAGCAGAACTGGGACAGTTGGTCATAAAATGACACATTTGAGAAAGTTACAACTTTATTCATGTTCATTTGAACTATTGTCTGATAACTTCTTGAGCATCGTTGGGGAGCAAATGTGCAAATTTACAAATATAACCATTTAAAATGAGAATTTCGTGATAGCTTTTGACGATTCTGACTTTGTGAGTCACACTAAAAAAACAGAATCTTTGCTAAACCTGTGACTTTATAATAATAATAACGTGATATTATGTTCAGAACACACAGAGCTTCTGTCTGTCTGTTGACTGCTGACGTGAACATTAAACTATCCTGATACGAGTAATCTCTGATAATACCCCACTCTGACTCGTGCTCCGAGGAAATACCAGCAGTAATACCTCCGACAGCCTGCGGGGGCAGCGTGGATGTGAAGGGAGTCTTCACTCTGCAGTAGAACAGTTTGGTGAATGAACAAACTCCGGCTTGAAGGACAGACGTGAAACGAGCTCGTTCTGTTTCTCGCATTTATCCGGCTAATCATCAGGGCCCGAAGGAAGGTTACTCCTCTCTAATAAACATCCTTCTTGCTCTAATACATCATCACGCTTGTGATGATCCCAGAGGGGTGAAAGTGGTAATCACTCACCTGCTGACTCAGCGCCAAGTATAAACGGGCTGTTTCTGCTCCGTCTTTTAACAACGAAGGAAAAAAACAAAAAAAGCCAAGAGGTCTGTCGTGTGTGTGACCCCACCGAGGTTCTTATGATGAAGTCAGCTCGTCGTCCTGCGAAGTCAATATATTGTAGCAGAACACACCAAATGTGACATTAGCAAAGTTTGACTGGAGCATTAATCACGGAGCGGGAACGTTAACGACCCCGACAGAGCCGACCTTTCAGGGTATGTTGTGCTGGACGGAGTAATAGAGAAAGCTTTCTTAGCGTGTTCTCAGATTTCACATAACATTCTTATCCTGTAAGTGCAGTCAAGCCAGCGAGAAATGATTTCGGTTCCATTTATGAGAAAACTGGAAAAGAAATTCAAAATAAGCTAAAAGTTCATTGGAAAATAGAGCAAAGAAAAAAAAACACAATGAATGTGAATATAACAATGAATATAGTCGTTCAATCGTAGCTCAGCTTTAAAAAACAACAAATATATTTGTGATATATTGTTGCCATGGCGACGGCGATATTGATGCCTCCAAATTGCCATTTCACAAGACAAATTGAGTTAGTTTTACTGAGAAAACATTTTTTTCTTTTGTTTGTGGCACGCAAAAATCTACATTTAGTTTGGTTTCACCAAAAACTGACACTAAAGATGTATTTTGGGGTCTGAACAGTTAATTTTATATTTTTTATGTTATCTAAATGTGGCTTTAAGATTGTGGCTTTACTTTTGATTTTACTCAAACATCTGTGTGGAAGTCCTGCCTATACAGGAAGTGATGTCACCTGCTTTAGTCTCCAGGCTCTCTTCGTACCGTTTGACCAAAGAAACTATGAAACAAACCGACAGTCTCTTTTCTTTTCTTTGTTTTCTTCAGACTCTGTCAACCTTTGATCAGAATTTTAGCAGCGTCGTTCTTCATCTCAACCTCTGAGTTCTATCAAGCACATTTCCTGTGAAGGTTTGATCTCCCCGCTGCAGAAATCAATCAGCACAAAGATGCATGTGGCCATAAAAGGGTTTGATAAAGTGAGTCCTCCGACGGACTCCTCGGGTTATTTCCCCGCAGGCGACCGTCTCATCACACAGCAGGATGATGGGAATGATAACCAGGATGCAGGTAAAGGATGCAGCCTCGCCCCGAGAATTCCTTCGCCTTTTTCCCCATTAACTCTTCAAACTGCGTCTTCAGCGTAATTTCCTTCGCTCGCCGTACGTCGTAAACCTGGCAGGAAGGATGCCGACTCATAAAGAGCGCAAACAGATAAGTGACGTCCAGCATAAATGGAAAGTAAATACTGGTTTACTGTCTCTGCCCATAAACCTCTGAGCTGCACATGGAAACAAGGAGCTTCTCAGTAAAACGTCTCTCAGTGACATTCTGACAATCGCAGTGGTTCCTGTGGTGAGCCAGGAGGGACGCCACAATGTGCATCAACATCAATGCAAAGGCCAGAAACCTGACTGAGTGTTGTGGTCTTTTGTATTGTCTTGATTTTTGTGTTCGTGTTAAGACTTTTTATCTTCCACACCGCGCTGAACTTAACAAAACGATTCTAAAACAAATGATTTGAACTAACTGGTGATATTTTAGGAGAGCATTGTTCTCCAAACTTCCATCTTTCAGTTTGTTCGCCTATAAAGCGGGATGTTGAGCACATGACAGGTCAGTATTAGCCACGGTTGACATTGCAAAGTGTCACAATCTGTAGTTTTTCAATGTGTAGATCTAAAAGTTCCCACTTTATCACCGGTTTGTTTTAGAAATTGTATTTAATTTAAATGTTTCTTACAATGAAATGAAATGCCTTTATGTGAAGATGGGATTTATCACCATTAACTGAACACAAAACGAGCTGAAATACGATTAGTGGCCGTCAGTCGGGCTGACTCAGCCTTCACTGTTTGACTGCAGCGAGTGCGTGACGGAGGAATAAATCGTCTGAATGACAGATTTTAAGGATTAATGTATAATCGCATCGTTAATTGTGGATTAAAGGGAAGGTGTTGGAGAGGGGAAAAAAGCAGATTAGCACTGATAAATATCCAAACACGGAAAATAACGCAGGCTAACGTGACATGGACGAATATGAAGAGAAGGAAGACTCTCAGCCACTCCACCGCAGCCGTTCAGAGAGAAGGTCACCCGGACAGCATATGCTGCGAGCAGTCCACCGACTGTGAG
>OMNM01049701.1:0-10429 GCA_900302745.1 Parablennius parvicornis | reverse complement strand
CCAAGGACACTGCGGCACGTGAAGATGGAAATTAAACCTGCAATCTTCAGTTTGGGAGAAGACCGCTCTACCAACCGAGCCATGCCGCCCACTTACTTACATTCATAGCATGTTGTTCTCTGCATGCATGTGTGTGTGGTTTCATTACAAAAACAACCAACAGCACCCAGTAGTGGCCCGACATAAAAGCAACATCAATTTCAACGTTTCTGTCGTTTCCGTGTACACGGACAACGTTCCGAGTGAAAACCCATCGTTTTTGTGTTTTCGTTTCAGAAATGTTTCACTTGAAAATATTGTTGCTTAAACATCCCCTTAATGATCTGAAGAGCAAAAACAAACCCATGAAACAATGGCACAAAGAAAAAAAAAGAAGAAGAAATACAGTCTTGATCTGAATCCCATTTAAAAGTTTACGCCTGCAGGACAGTGTGGTGGTTAGCATGTTCCTCTACCAAGTCGATCCCTGGTTTGAGTTCTGAATGAGTTCAGGGGACTTTGTGTGGATTTACCATGTTGTCATTGTGTTTTTGAGGTTAATCTCTGACTATAATTTATAATAGGTGAAACTGCGAGTGTGTAATCGCTCTACTTTTCCTGAGCATTGTAGTCATCAAACCACTGTCATAAACCTGAACAATGAAATATACATAAAGTCTCATTTTGACTGAAAGGGGGCCAAACAATCTGAAACAGAGGAGGTCACTACTTTTATACAGAAAATATTTTATTTCATCAATAAATCACCTTTTCTTGTGTTTTTCCTCAGAAATGTTTTTCAGTAAAGGAGTGACTGATCGGTTGTCCAGATACAAATGCCACGCTCATTATTAGCTCAACATTTGCTAGTTACAGCAGAAATAATTCAACTCCACAACTTGAAAATGGCACACACTTTTCTTGTTCAGATTTGGAAACTTGGACATAAACAATCTGCCTGTTTTCACAGATGTGAGCTTGACAACTTTGCTTTGCATGAGAGATGTTTCGCTTCTCGCCGAGCGGATGCACGACGCACATCCCGCTCCTGGGACGAGGTTCCATCCCCGGACCGCACCTACCGAGGGCTGCACAACAGATGAAAGAGGTGAAAGGGTCTCAGCAGACAAACCCCTGGCTCCATCTGGAGAAGTGGACTTTACAGACAGCCAGTCTCTTAAGCTGGACTCTGACCAGGCACATAAACAACACCTGCTGTAATTGACTGGCCTGCGTCCCGCAAAGCAACATGTGACGCTGTTGCTCCACGTCAAGCCGGGTATTCAGCTAAGATTTATCTAAAGGCTTCGGCTTCAGAGCCACACAAACGCAGGAATATGGGGGTATTATGTGATTACATGCTCTTTAACTCAATTATAACGCTATTGTTCCCTCCTTGCAGAGCCCGGGCCTCCTTTCCTTTCAGGATTCCTAGAAACGCACATGCCAGATGAGGAATGTGTCGGCTGAAGCTGCAAACACATGAGGCCCGGGAAAGCTCTGCGCTACATGTGTCGTACATACCGGTTAGAAAAATAAAGCTGCGGAGGGCGGGTGAGGGCAGAACAGCCTGTAAATTAGCATTTTACATGAGATGAGGTGGGCCGAGGGGAGTTAGTGAGTTAGATAACAAGCCAACTGCAACACATCTCAACCCGAGTGGAAACACACAGAGTCAAATGTTGGAATACCAGAAAATCCCAGCCCCCGTCAGGAGATTACCTCAAGATGGAGGGGTGGGTGGAGAAGCCTTGTTCGTGGAGAAGAGGCCTCTATTTCCACAGAAAACATTAATATGACTGTCAGCACTGTCTCAACAGACTGAAAATTAACTTTTAATTTTACAGCACCCTGAAGTTTGTTGATTTATTTTCATGACTGTTGTTACCTGTGGATCGCATGACCAGGAAACCGCAGAAGAAAAACAAATTAGGGCTTTCCATATTACATAATAGACACTGTATCAACTCTGCTGGGAGCGTGTTACTGAGTAAGCAGCAACCTGATTCGGGGGGGGCTTTTCTTTTTCAAGCTGGAGGGCCGGAGTGTTTTTAAACTGACAAATTAAATAGGATCCAGGCTTATCGGTGTATGGGAACAGTACGGCGGTGCTGGCATGATGCCGACGTTGCTCCTGTACAAACAGAGCTGCATGTCTGCTATGCAGCGTCTGTCCTCACACGACAAACGCTGCAGACGTAAGTTAAACACGGTAAGAAACAGGAGTCTGGCTGTAGCGCACATCTGAAATCCCTCAGAAGACAACGTGCAACGGGACATGACAAGAGGTATTATGTCATTTTAACAGCTGTAGGTTAAACTGTTGAGCTAACAAGCTAGCTTGCGTTGGTTCATGCAAAAGTCTTGTAGTAACTCTTCTATGTTTATTTACTTAGGTCTCGTTTATAACATTTTTCAAGTGAAAACACATAATTTTTCTTTTTCATTCCAGAAGTGTTTTTGAAAATGATGTCCATTTACATGGAAACGGTTCAAATGCTGAAAATAATGTAGTTAGCAGTCGTGACCGCCTATTTCTTGAACTGGATTTTATTTAAGTTTCACAACAATCCTGTTGCTCATCACAATGTGATGCTTCTGGTTCTCAACGTCTCAGCATAAAACTCTCTCAACACATCGGATTCCAGGGGTTGTGATTTTTTAGCAACTTGCTCTTTTAAGTGACTTTTGATATTTACACGAAAACACATAATTTTTGCGTTTCTGTTTCAGTAAAGTTTCACATTCACATGGCAACATTATAAAACCTATATATGTCTGTTTAGATGGAAACGGTAGAAACACTGAAAACATGTTGGGCCAGGGGTTGGTGAACATTTTTATGGACAGTTAGCTTGTTATTAGGGTGAGTCTTAGCTATAAAACTACCAAGTCCCAGGACAACATGGACATTGTATCTATTATCTACTCTGCACATGCAGAGCTATTTACTTCTCAAGCTTAAGCTGAAACTAGGTTTCTATTATAGAAATATGTCTTGTTTATACGAGTCTGCCAGGACAAATCCAGTGGAGATAATGTTTCTCGTGTTGCCTGACTTGTTGTGATCTGCTGTATATACCAACACGCTATTGCACAACACTTGCCTGCATCCATCCTTGGCCTTCTCCTCTCTTACCTTTGTGGACATATTTTACTTAAAACCAGCAATTCTTCTCTGTGTTCCAAAGACTTCCATTTATTGACTTTCCCAAAGGTTCACACTGAACTTGAGAAACAGGATTTTATGTTCTCTGGCTTTGCAGGGAGAAATACAGTTACGAGAACGTGGTGACCACTGAAGAGCCAGCGCTGTAATATCTTCTTTGTATGTCCACTGTAGAGCAACTGTACATCTCAGTGGAGGAGAAGATGCTCACTTTATATGTAATATGGTTCTAAATGTGATTTATTCAATCCACTGGTGAACTTTTTTACTTCACAACTTCAGAGACTCTTGATGGAAAAGCTGCCCAGTCACTGAATCACAGCTTACAAAGCACACATGTCGACATCATTTGGATGAATTGCTGTGAAACACACACCCAGCTGCTCAAACAATTCACTTAAGCATTGAGGTGAGCATCTCACCATCTGCTACATGGATTTACACAGAGTTTGGTACAGACATCCAAGGTTCCTGAAGAATGAATTCTAATGACTCTGAGGATCCCTCGTGTTTTTTCGTCTCACCAAGAGGTTCACATTTGTGGTTTCGAAGGAGAAGACTCAATGACTGACAAACCAATTGACATGATTATAATAATGGCCCTCCCGGCGTCACCTGGCTCTTTTACATGGAGCAGAATGTAGTATTTCAACATGCTCCATTTTCAATTGTGATAAAACTTGCGACCGTGAAGTTTAATAGATATTCCTGCAATACAAGGTCACTTGGATTTGAAGTTTTGAAGCAAGATTTAATCAGATTTATAGTTCTGAAACAACTAAAAGCTTGATGATTCTTCTAGTATGAATCCAGAGCTCCGAGAGCACCAGCTCAGCACACCATACTAGACCTGATGCTTATTGGCGTTATCTTTCTTCCAGATCCATTTTTTTGCCTTTACCTTTATTTGGTAGCAATTTTTTACTGTGATTGATTTCAAAATTAACCTTTCTCCAGAAAGCTTAAGAAATCTTTGAATCTCGTCCTAATAAATCCCAACAATTCCTCTCTGCAGAAACTTTTTGAATCTCTCTACATTAGGAATAAAACATCCCAAGGTTGACCTCTGCCAACCAAAGGTTGTCAGACCACAGAAGTCTTCACTGTCATCGGTCTCGTTAGGCTCATCTTCATCATGCAGGCAGACTGGATGTGGTAAGAAAACAGCAGACTTACACCGACGTCGTCATTAAAGTGCTTGTAAAAACTTCTTGTAAAAACCTTTACAAGACTTTCTGGTCAAAAAGGTCCTGAGCTGAATGAATCCTGACCCGGAGAGTCAAGTGCAGCGGAGCTGGCAACTCTTCAGGTCTCCTGAGACTTTAGCACAATACGGCTAGTAGAACACTACAGCTCACTGTGTTTCCAGGATAACAGACTGGACTAAGTGTAACCGCCTGTCATTCACACGCTCATTAAAGCAGAGGAGTCGTCACATACGATCTGTCCCCCGACTGAACTCCAGAGCATCCACTGAGGGAAACACGATCTCCAACAAGTCTGTGGCCCACAACACGGTAATGGCAGCGCTGCTCATACATCCTGAGATGTGTGCATGCATGTGCGTGCCTGTGTCTGTCAGCAACGCAGACCGCAGTCGGTTGCATCACGTTCCTCTAACACAGTTGGGTCAGGAGAGACAGGTTATCCTCGCTTCAGGAGGAAACTCAGGAAAACAAGAGCCGGGAGAAAGACACTGATGTGACGTTAACCATGATGGATGCCAGAGGATTATGCAAAGAAATAGTTCATGATGGGTGTAAGCATGCATCTAAGACTTATGCCTTGGAGGTAATCCTATATCATATAGTTTTCCAAAGATTGCATCCTTGTTGCCAACAACTGATTGATTAATAACAGGATCCCACACCTCCGCTGCAGACCGCAACAGAGTTAAGGCAAAGGAAAGGCATGCAAACTCTGCTGAATGTCACACAACAAATGATCTCCTTGAACAGGACTAAGAAAAAGGAGGGAAACTTTTCTCTCCATATTGTTGAAGAAAATTTGACAAATGGACAATTTTCAAATATGAAACATAGAAAAGCCAAATCAGTTATGAGCAAAGGGTGGTTCTTGGCCAACAATATGATTCCAACAACCTTGGAAATCATGCAAGCAGGTAATAGACCTCCCTGAATATGAATTATTCTTACCATATTTGGCCTTTGGAAACCTGAACCAATGTCATACTCATTTCAGTGTATAACTGGAAACATCAATCTGCTTCTTGTCTTCTTCATTCATCAGTGGACATTCAAGGCAAACCAGAACATTCAGAATTACAAAGCTTTTTCATCGTTATGCATCAAATTTAATGCTAAATCTAACTGTAAGGGACTTTGAAAAGCTAAGCAGTGGTTGAAGTTTGAGTTGGGCTTTTCACAGTGGGGTTTGTATGTTCTCCCTGTGCGTGCGTGGGTTATTCCTGGGTACTCCATTTTCCCCTCAGAGCAGTTTTTAGACTGTCATCCTCACTGTATCTGCTCTGTGTCCTCTGAGTCGAGTTAGATGAAGTGGTACAGGAAGTGACTGGAAGGGCCATGGAGTCGAACCAAGATACCCAGAAGGAAACCATACACACACAGGAAAAAGTGAAAAATTACATACAGAGAGTATCAGGACCACAGATTCAAGCAGGAGATGGTCTAACTGTGAGACACCAACATAAATAGACAACAAACCAAAAAAAAAAACCTGCAACACTTTAAGTTGAACAGCTTGTGTCACCTGAACAAGCATTTTATACAAAATGTGCAAACTCAAAAAGTCGGTGTACCTGTGGAGGGACCTTCATCTACGCTTCCCCTGCGCGTGTGTGTGAAGGTTTCTTATCCATGTACATGAAAGTGGCTGAAGGTGTAGCAGGAATGTAGCTGCGCTGAGACTTTATCTGAACACTGTCAGTCTGCACATGTACAGTCTCAGGTCTCTCAGGTATGTGATGTAGACAATTAGCCGCTTTGTGTGTGTTCTGACCGTCTTCATTGTTCATTGTTCACATGCTTTTTGTGTGTGTGTGTGTGTGTGTGTGTGTGTGTGTGTGTGTGTGTGTGTGTGTGTGTGTGTGTGTGTGTGTGCCAGCATGTAGAAGCTGCTGACATGTCTACATTTACTGTACAGTTGATGACAGAGTCGTTCTCAGGGGACCAAGAAGAAAATGAAAGACAAGCATCTCATTCTATGCGATGGTCCATCCTGGTTTGTCCGACAGGAACATGGAGACACACGACAGGATTCTAAAGACACGTCTTGGCCTGATCACCACAAAGACACTCACTCATTCCTATTTGGAGTCGTCCATTAACGTAACAAGCAAGTTAGATTAGCAACCAGGTCACAAGTCCAGGGATTTGAGGAACAATTTGAATCAGCCAAAGAAAACCCAATCATGCACAGGGAGAACATGCAACCTCCTCACAGAACGTAGCACAGTAAGTTCAAACAAGTTTCCTGCTGAGAAGTGATAGTGGTACCCTTTCCTTCACCAACATAAACAGTAAAAGGAATCTTTACATCCATCTTCTATCCCAATTTTACCCAACGTTTGGTCTTAAAGAGAGTCGCAGGAAACTAGAACTTACTGTGTTTGATCAACACATACGGACATCTGACACGTCTGCATATAAACTATGAAGTAACTATGAAGGGGACATTTTTTCTAACCTTTACCGTCTGGAGTGTCGAATGCACATGGATTATTCTCAAAAACACTTCAACCTAGAAAAGACTCACCTGCTGAAGAATTGTTTGGGCAAAACCCCTGGACGTCAAAGGTTGTACTGTGACGTTTGTTTCTTCTTATAAATAGATTATTAAAATGATCTCGAACTTTTCAATTGCTTTCAGTCTGATTCTTATGTATTTTGTCTTCTGGGGTTTTATGAGGAAATTCTCCTAAAACCTGTAAAATTATTATCTTTTGTTTTCTCCCAGAATGATGATGTGCTTTTCTAATTTTAGATTATACCTACAGATATACATGACCATATATGGTCAGTTTTCCTAATAAAGGATTAAAACATATAAATATTGTTTGTAGTCAACTTTGATTTCTTGTTCTAATCACACTGTTAATAAAAGACAAACTGACTGATCCTAAATTAATGCGTCCTCATATTTGAGGCACGCAACACTACAAATACACCCAAAAATAAAAAGAGCCTTTTCTACTTTTTGAAGACGTGACTGAACTGTGATTAGTTCTCAGTACCTTGTGTTTGGGGAGGCAGTTTTGGTTGCAGTGGCCACGCAGGTGACGGACTGAGTGTCGGACTTCAGTCCCCGGCAGCAGATCCACCGGGGCCGATAAACCCTCGAGTCGTCCGGACTCCAATGTGAGCAGCCGGGGCGACATACGGGACTGCGAGCGCAGATTTCAAAACAAATCAATCACGTTAAAGTAAACAAGAGCTTTACCGGTTAGACGGGTCCTGACAGACAGCGTCTGGTCGCAGTGTGAAAGTGAGGGCACAGTTCAGCCGTGGAGAAAGTGCAGACGAAGAAGAGAAAACAGAACTGTTTTGAAGTGTTTCCCTTCAGGCTGTCACACTCAGGATCTGCTGGAGTCCTGTTATGAATAACTGGAGTTGTCACCTCTTCATCAGCTTCATCAGTCAAGCTCAGCCAAACCAATAAAGATAAACATCAGCACATGTTTATCAGGGTGAAGCTCATTTAGAAACTCATCAGGAGCTTTTCATTTCTGTCCATCAAGCTCATCAACCTGAAGACCTGCTGCTTTTACTGAAGGTTTTACGAGTTTGTTAGCGGCTCAGAAATATGAGGGAACAGTTTCACAACACCAAAGAAACCCAAAGAAACTGACAAAGCTACAATTGAATGTGAACTTTTGTATTTTGTGACTTGCTATGGGATTATCGCGCAATGAACGGCCATGGAGGGTTTGTACCAGTAGATAGTTTAGAATGGGATTAATTTCAACAGACTTCAGTAAACTTGAATGTTTTTTGAGTGAAATTTCCAACATGAATAAGAAAGTAACAGCAGGGCTCAGACAGAAGTGAAAATGCAAAACTGTTGTTGTGTTTTGGGCTGTTTACACAACAACGATGCTCAAAGCCACTGATAAGAGAACTTTAATAAAAAAGACTCGAGCTACGACTTCGCCGTCTGTTCATACGAATGTCTGCGTTCTCCCATTGTTATTGTTTATATTGCTTTGTTCTCTGCAAGCATGTGTGTGTGGTTTCATTACAGAAATAAACGACAGCACCCACTAGTGGCCCAACATGAAAACTACATTGTTTTCAGCGTTTCTTCGTTTCATTGTGAATAAGTAATTTATTATTTAGGCTGAAATTATTACTGTAAAGCAAATAATCACTAATAGATATAATGATGACGCAAACCATTGGAATATTAAGTCAGATTTTCAAATTTAAAATCCTTTTATTTTTAAATGAGAACTTTCATCAAAACCTTTTAATATTCTATTTTTTAGCTCATAATGTCCAAACCTGATCCAAAACATTAAAATGTGAAGTTTTATAATGCGACTACACACAACTTGGCTCCTACAGTGGTGTATTTGTGAAAACGCGGTGTATTTTTAGAGAAATTGAACAGCTACATTTGTGAGAGGCACAATGTACACACACATAAACACACACATACATTTATACATGCACACACACATATTCATACATGCAAACACTTTGCCCACCAGGCCAGACCAGTGCACACAGACACACTGTTTCATAACCATGTGGGTTTTCTTGACCCTGAGTGACATGAGCAAGGTGCGCTGCCTGCTAAAATAAACATGGAGCTCGTTCTGTCCCGGCAGTGTTCAACATGCCATTCATACACTTCGAAATGTCCCTTAACAAGCCGTTGTTTTTACAGAAAGCCAAATGAAAAACAAGAAAGTTGTCATGCATGTTTATTTTTCTTAACAAAATATAACCATTACACTACGAGCTGATCACGTGTCACTCTGCTGGAAACACACACACACACACACACACACACAATGTATTCACAACCTCCCCGGTTACAGTCAACTAACTGTCCTGAACCCTTGAGCTGTAGTACAACGGCGTGGCGCAGCAAATTTTGTGTTCACATCTCTCTCCATTTAAACAGTCCTGTTTAAAGAATGTACAGAATGTGGTGAGTTTAATGAGTCGTCACATCGTCTGGAGCTCGTTCAAAGAGTCGAGCTCTGGTCTGAATAAGTCCACGTTATCTTGAAGACTGTGGATTGAACCCGTGTGTCTTTTACTAGAAACAAATGCAACAAGTAGGAACAGATATTCAACGGCCATGTAAATGATCCCTATGATTCGACGGTGATTCCGTATATTGATTGTAACTCCTCTGCTGTGATTATGTAGATTGTTAATGTAGGTTAGGTATTGTCACATGTTCAACAGCTGTGAGACATTATTGACGGTGTTATAAATAGTCAACTACCTTCAAAAGGTTCTGCCTCATTTATAAGAGAAGAGTTGTAAAGAGTTCATTTGAGGCAAAGACAGAAGACTGTCTCTCAGTGTAATGTCCGTTTACACGACGGCGTTTCAAGTGAAAATGCATCGTTGTTAAGTTTTTGTTTCAGGACAGTTTGATGTTTACAACATTTTGAAAACAATGTCCATTTACATTGGAACAGCAGAAACGTGTTGAGCCACTAGTGGGTTTGTTTTTGTAATGAAAGCAAACACATGCAAGCAGAAAACAATTCACATTTAATATCAACGATGGGAGAACTCGGACATTTGTATGGCATTCGTCGTTTGGTAAACAAACGCACAAACCGCAACAGAAGTTTTACCTTTTTGCTAGTGTGAACGAGGCTTCAGTGACTTGGTGTCTGTGTTCATCCATCGTGTAGGACTCTAAAATCTGTTTTGAAGATTTAAATGTGTCTGTTCAATGACGTTTGTTGACCAATCATAACACTAAAGAAAATTGTGAAGAGGATGCAGCTCTTCTTCTTAACTCCCCACTTAGTCACATTGACATAAGGCAACTTTTCAGTCATTAAATTATTATTAACTGTAACCTACTAAGCCGTGTTCTGTCCATTTTAGACCATGTCTATAAATCCTCCTTGATAAGCGTTCTCAGCTTCAAGGTGTGTGTGTGGGTGCGTGTATGTATGTATGTGTGTATGTGTGTGTGTGTGTGTGTGTGTGTGTGTGTGTGTGTGTGTGTGTGTGTGTGTGTGTGTGTGTGTGTGTGTGTGTGTGTGTTTGACACACACAGAGTAAGCAGAGTGAGTGTGTGCATGTTCGCTGGTATGAGACAACATTG
>OMNM01049698.1:33174-53276 GCA_900302745.1 Parablennius parvicornis | reverse complement strand
AAAAAATTATAAATAAAAAAAGTGCAAAATATAGTTCAATGTCCCAAAATCTTCCCCTATCACTTTTGTATGATGCATGTTTTTACAATATCTCCTTCAGCATGGTTTTAATGCCAGTTTGATGGCAGTGAGGTAGCCAGTTTTCATGGCAGCATTACGATTGCATTAAGTTTGTAATTCTCAGGAAATGTCTTTAAAAAATGAAAGTTTTCTTTGAAATGTTTGAAAATTGCTTGGTGGTTTGGTGGGCCAGATTAAAGCCTCCTGCGGAACAGTTTCGACCCAGGGGCCTTGTGTTTAACACCCATAAACTAAGGTGGCCCCACTTTTGAGGCTACATTTATATGTACATGGGTTTTTAAAAAAGCAGTGACATTCCACTGCATTTGGGTCTTGCTTTTACACATAAATGCAGCTAAGACTCACTAAAATGATGATTCCTGAAAACTCCAGCCACAGTGGACATTTGGACAAATAGCCGGCCTCTCTGAGCATGTAAAGCCGGATAGGCGAAAAGTGACGTCACAATATGCGGCGCCAGCATCAACTGTGTCATCAGTGTGCGACCCGTGTTTACACTTTTGCTATGATAATGGGTCCAGTGTGAGCAGTGCTCGTTTTTACGTTTGCACAAACGTGTTTGCATTTACAATCACAAATTCCGGTACGTCGGTCCAAACTACGACCATCGCGTCTTAATTGAAGCAGGAACAGAAAATCATTTGGGCCATTTGTGCGTCTTGTTACACTGCTCCCTACAGGTTTGGCATGGTCATTGTAGCTCTGAACCAGGTGTATATGTGGTCTGTGTAAAAGACAATCGGGGTAAATGAAGGAGTTTTTTTTACACTTTGAGGGGGAAATACCTGTTGTGTTTTGTTTTGTTTTTATATCCCAGGTACATGTAAAAGTGGCCTCAATTTCAAAAAGTAAACATTTGACTTGCCCTTGGGACCCTTTAGATTTAGATTTAGAGAATACTCAACAGGATAAATAATAACTAAGTTAATTTCAAAGTTGTACTTGTAAAGTTGGACTTGTAGCTGTAAAGGTGTTTCCCAGTTTAAATTACAAATGTATGCTCTGATGGATTTCAGTGGACTCACCTCAAGCAACTTTTGAAACTGATACGTATGTACAAGCTTTCCATATATTGCAAGTGCACATTCAGTTTTCTCAACTAGGTGCTGCTTTTGGAGTTAGCGAGCATAATCATGTCGAACGCAACAAAGTACAAAGACATTCTGTGCAAAATAACATTGACTCAATAGTGCTGTAGATTAATTCACAGCCCCTATAAAGACATTAACTTACTTTCTGAAGAGCAGTCTGTCGAAGTGGAGAATTGAAAAAGGAAGAAATTATAGGATATTTTAATCTGTGATATTTGTTTGCAGAAACTGTAGTAAAGGAATGATTTGATTGGATGATGGTTGCTGCTGCAGAGTCAGACAATCGTCAAAGCCTGATGAACTACACCTGGGAGTGGAGCAGAGGAGGCAATAAGCCATTTTTTTTTAACAGCAAATGGCAGATTGGTCAGTTAAACTTTCTGGATTTATTTTATTATCAGCAATTGTGTTTTATCACGTTTCACATGATAAACATTCAACTTGAAGTGACAGTTGATCTGCAGCTGCCTTTTGTCTGGATTACCTCAAATCCTGGATTGAGGCGACAATGAATGGATGAATGGATGAATGGATGGATGGAAGGATGGGTGGATTGATGGGTTTTCTCTTTCTCATTATAATAGCTGTGTCTTTCTTCCATGTGAAACCTCATAGTAACTTTAAGAAATCTGGATATTGGAGTATTTATAGTAATCATACTTTTCAGAGGCCACAGAGAGAAAATGTGAAAATACAGATGCTGAAGATAAAAATGATGTTAGAATTAGACACTAATTCCCCTCACATGGACCCGGAAAAGGTCAGAGAGAAGCGAAGGGGGTTCGCCTTTGAGTTTGATGACAACCAGATGAAAATGTCTGCCGAAGAGAGGTACAGAAAGAGAGAGAGGGGTAGAGAGAGAAAGAGAGAGTACATCTAGAGGGGAGGGGTGAGAAGAAATGTACTTTGAAAAACAGACTGAGTCAGAGGGTGTGAGTGATGAAGAAAGTTAGTAGTATGGTGGTAGATGAGGCAGTAGCTGTAGAGTAGAGGAAATAAATGCAAAAGAAGTGCCGGAACAGGAGCAGAAGAACTTGAGGTGAAGTAGCCAGCATGCTGCCGAGGAAGATGGTTATAGTTGGTCTTTTCTACTGCTGGATCAGGACAGGTGTGACACGATGCCGGAGTAAAGGTAAAAAACTAAAGCTCAATTACTTTTAAATGGTTCAATTGTTGCTTGAGTCTTGTTGAGGAGGGTGTCATTTATTATATGTATATATAATCATCATCGGATTTGTGTTTTCTCTGCAAGATCCCTGATTCTTGTCTCTGTTTTGATACCAGTATAGATTTGTAGGTTTAACTATTATTTACATTTGGTTCAAATGTGTTCTCCACCTGTTTCTAATAGAAAAAAAAGGCCCAGTCAAACCTTATGCAGAGAAAGGAGACCCTTCTTAGATCAACGAATAACTACAAATGTTCACAACATCTTGAATCACATTATTAATTTTCTCCTTAATAATCCCCAACAGACAGGATGTCAAAATCCAAAGCTGAATTTCTAAAGGAAAGAAACACCTCATCACAAAAAGCATTAGATTCCTCTGTCAAACTACATCTGGTAAATACACAAGTTCTGTATGCTGTTTACTGATGTTATCTTGCTGCCAGCTGATAATGCCAAGTAAGTTTTTCCAGCAGAAATGTGGAAACATAATTAAATCTTTACACAGCAGTCAAAGTAATTTGTGCTGACTGTATATGTTATGAGCAGTAGAATCTTAATTGGAGATAGATGTATATGTTAAAATAAATGTGTTTGGACACATCAAAAAGCAAAAGGTAATCCTGTTAAATAATAAAAGCCAGTTGAATCATTATGTTCTGACCATGTGGAAGATCTGAATCAGCAGAAGTTCATTGAAACTCTTGTTTCACGTGTTGAGTCTGACGTAAACACATGGAAGGCAGGGCCTGAAAGAGCTGACATTCGGCCGGTTGACTCATTTTATTGATGTTTTTTCAGAGTTTCCGTAGTTTTCTATGACTCTCTATGAGTTCTTGGCTGAGGTTGTAATAGTGTATATGAATAACTTGTTTATGTTAGTCACCTTAATACTGCGTCACTGAACAGAGAAGCCTTCTGTCCATCTGTTCCATCCATTCATTTCCTGTGTTTTTATGCCGGATCCAGAACGGCAAAGCATGATGTAACCAGAAAATCTAGAAACACTTATACAGATAATGTCAGAGGTATTTTCAACAAAGTGATAACCTCATTTTGCTCTGATTGTATTCACCTGTTAGCCATGCTAACCTCACAATATTGGTCAGTTTGTCACAAGGTCAATATGATTGGCCAAGCCAATACACGACAAATGGTGAATTGATTTTCTTGAAATACTGTGTTGTCATTTGTGCTTCCTTGAGGGTTAGTCTCACTGCACGTTTTTGCTTCAGTTATGCATTCTGTGAAAGGAGTTCAGTAACTTTTGTAAACCGTGAAATGTTCACATATTTCCTTTAAATGTGAGCGTTACCTGCTTTAAATCAGGGGTGTCAAACATAAGGCCCGTGGGCCAAAACCGACTCACAACATGTTAAAATCTGGCCCAAGAAACCACCAAGCAAATTGTAAAAATTTCAAAGAAAACATTTATTTTTAACAATTTTTTTAAGAGTAGCAAATACAATGCAAATCTGACAACCTGAAATTATTGTGAGCAAACTAGCCTCACAGCCATGCGGTGAGTTTGTATGAAACACGCATAATGCAACAGCTTTAAGATAAGGTTTCTTGACATTTCAATGTATTTGCAGCATTAAAATTGCTTTTTTGTTGAGATTATAGTGATTTTTACTAGCAGTTGTTTGGTTTGTGTGAAAATATAGACATTTTTCCCTCACTTATACATTTATCACCGCAGCAAAACAAAAAAATTTGAAATCAAAATTCAAATGTTATTATGGCATTATTTTACTAGTCCGGCCTCAAGATGAAATTGGGCTGAATATGACCCTTGAACTAAAATGTGTTTGACATGCGTTTCTTTCATGCTTTATATTTTGATTGGCAGGGTTACTTGGCAGAGAACAATATCTCTATGTGGGAATTCATTAAATTCATTTGTTCAAAAAATACAGATACAACGTATACCCCCAAACCTAAAATTATAAACAACTCCAGCTGAAAGCTGTTTCGCTGTGCATTAGTGACAGGAGAAGATTTTTCATAGGTAACATCCTGACCTCAACAGTGAGCTTAAGGAATGCTGTAAAATGGGACTAAGACCTTACACTGCACGTGAAAATCATCTGGAGCTTGTTGTATTATCCATGTGCTGTTCTGCCTTTGATTCCCCCTTGGCCTTTGAAGCTGGAAGTCACGTATCATTATCTGTTGATCGAAATCACCTGTCAGGTCAGAGACACCATGTGCGTCGTAGATCAACCGCATTTTGTCGTGCTGTGGAATGAATGAACCCGAGTTTCAGATGTACCAGATAATCACCACTATAGCTGAACCTGTCTTTTATGGTATTGTTTGCCTGTCAAACAGATCTAAAGACTGAAAGGCTGGAAGACAATGTTGGGTGTAAGGTGCTAATTTGCAAGACAGATACAAGTCATGAGATGTGAAAGCAAAACATTTTTGCTGATATTTATCCTTTTTGTCTGTCTCTTTTTACCGACCAGCCTTGTTCCCAGCTGCGAGCAGGATAAAAAGAACAGCAACACCAACGTTGAACCCTACTTTCCACCGCTCCTTCAGTGACGTACATTTATTATTTGAGGTGAAACATTGACGTATACATGGAATATTACCGAGAAGCAAACCCTGAAACAATCACTTGACAACTGATTCACTTTCATCTGTTTTGCCACATAGATCCTGATGGCCGGGATACAGTTTGACAGCAGCGGCGCTGTTTCAGTCAAGGACGCTGAGCTAGCCTCCCTCCGACAGACGAGAAACTTGGACGTCATTTGTGAGGAGATAATACCCAAGAAGATAACAGACGTATTCAGGCTCATATCTAACCTTTCAAATTACACTTGCCGCCTGCACCAGGAGGATTTTGAACGCACCCTGCTGACCCTGGTGTATGCGGCCCAGCAGGTGGTCGGCTCCAGCGCTGAGCACCAAAGGGACGTGTGGGCGCAATCGTTTGTTAACTTATACGAAGCCATAAAGAAGGATCTGACGACAAAATGAGGAAACACTTGTAATGTTACCATGCGGTTCTGTGTTGGAATTAAATATGCCCGTCATTTAAAAACACAAAGTAAAAAGAATGAATATGAGTCAGTCACGCTGATTGAGGCACTGTTGCATATTGTATGCAAGTACACTTGAAGAAGCCTGATGGAAAAGTCTAATCAGAAAGATAAAGCAGCATTCAGAATGATGACTGTTAAATGTTAATTTATATATGAGGTACTGTACTATATATATACGAAACTATATGTTGTATGAATATATTTCTTATGGCATTAAACATTATTTACATCCATGTATCTTGCTGGTGTTTGTTCTTTAGCACCTGTTTGGAAACGTCACCATTAAGATAAGAAATAACAAAATAAAGCGACTGATTTCAAACTTAAGTCATCCCAAATTATTTGGAACACCACATTATACTCTGAAATACAAATTAACTGCACGGAAAAAAAGAAAAAGGAGTAACATTTTGTATAGTTATATAGCAGTCCAGTCCGTCTGACTGATGAAAGTCCACGTAAGAAATCAAAGATAGCGTGATTGAATCACTCTGTGCCGTGTTGCTACAGTACAGTGTCTTCGGTGCAAAAGGTCCAAACTAAGCTGCCGTCGATGTTATTGTTTTTGAAGAGAACAAAATCCCCCCAAAATGGCATGCTGGAGTCAGACTGCCGCTCACAGACCGACTCCAACAATAATCGGTGCAGGCTCGGTACGTCCCAGCATCAGTTTAGGCTCTCGCGAGTTAGTGTCAGTTCTGCTTCTGTCCAGGGAGTCGGGCCTGCCGGTGGGGCAGAAGGGTATGAACCGCAGCCAGGGGGAGGAGGACAAGTAGGAGCTAATGCCAAAGGGAAGGTCGTAGACTTCCTCGCTCTCCAGTGTGTTGCTTGAGTCGTCCTCGTGAGCCTTGTTCCAGGCCAGGATGCCTCGTTCATGCTTTGATCCTGTTAGACACGAGTTAAATGTGTGAAACCCCGAATCTGCCCTCGTGCTATTTTTCGTGGCTTTGCACGCTTGCTTGCTTTTTTTGTAAAGCTTGGAAATGCTGAATCATCTTCAATCATAATTTCTTTTATTGCTCCTTTCTAGTAAAACACTCCAATGTTCAAAGTGATTTTACAAAATGATTCAAAACCATGATTACTTAATTTTTTTTTTTCTTCTGCTTGGCTGCATGATAAAAAAAAAGTGATGAATGAAGCTGTTGTGTCGTAAATCTACTGTAATAAGAGCTGAAACACACATTTAAAATAGTCCATATAACACATATTAAAGTGATGTGAAACTCTACTTGATGTTTTATGAGACTAAGCACATACGAATAACTCGTACTGACTCTTTGGGGGGAAGAGCTTTAACCCCATTTCTCCCCACACTATTTATCATTGTGTCTCCTCAGAAATTCCAAGTAAAAAAAATGCTGGAAAAAGGCATTCTCCTGATCTGCAGATTTTTAATACTACTGGGACAAAGCATACTTTTACAACCCTTCGCTGGTACCAGCCAGGTATCAAAATAACATGATGAGTCATTATGGACTATTTAAGCAGTTTTAACATAAAAAAAATAAATAAATAATTATCAATTTGAAACATACCTGGAATTGTGTTGTCCAGTATGAAGCCGAAAAACCCTCCTACAAACATGCTGGTTGTCAAAAGTACCTGCAACACCTGGTCAAGTTCTATCACACCTGGACACATAATGCAAGCAGAAAAAAAATTATATCAGACTGTTTATTCAAAATACATATAAACTTACTGTTTTATTTTTGCACCTGTTGCAATAGCATTGGGGTTCTTTAAAATCCAGTTCGGAATGACCAGACCGGTGAACATGGAGAAGCCAAAAATGAAGATGTTTCGAGATGAATTCATGTCCACGTACTGAATATAGAACAAAAAACTGAATTATAGTTTGTTTTTGTTTTTTTTTAAGTGCTTAGTCAATATATTGGAATATACCAGAATGGATAAAGTGTGTACCTGCAGATTAGAAACTCCAGCAGCTGAGATGACACCAAACATAACCATGAACATGCCTCCGATCACAGGCGACGGGATGGTTGTGAAAACAGCTCCCACTTTACCAAATACTCCCATGACCACCATCAACACCCCGCCGGCCACTATCACCATGCGGCTCCCGACCTGCAAAAAATATATATTTTCACTTGTAATGCACACTACAAGATGTGGATGTGCCTGGAAGCTCCGGCCTTTAAAAGACACAGGCCAGTGGATAAAACACAAGAAAGCCAAGAAGACATCATCACCAATCTGGAAAACGAGTCTCTATAAACTAAGAAAACACAACCAAACACTGAGCACAGACGAGTCCTTGTTTGTTTTAAGGCTGTGTCGGTATTTGGTTGAGTTTGTAGATTTTTTTTTTTTTTTTTTTTCCCTTGTGGTTTCTTCGAGCGGCAGTCACGGTTGTATTTGACACAGCTGAATACAGCGCTGCCACTCACCCTCGTTGCTAACTTGTTCCAGTGGTCACTCGTGTAATTGCCATAAAATAAATACTCCCAAAAATAAATTTTCCTCACAGAATATGATTATAAAGTGCCTGTGAAACCACTAGGGCAGCCGTTACTGCACACAAGGTTTTCCTTCTCGCCATTATGAATTAATGAGCCACAAGTGTCATATATGTAACACCTACCCAATATGTATAAAATGTGTTTCATTTGCTTGTTATTATCATAAAAAATGTCTGACCTTGGAATGAGATATGTATGTAATGTGCGAACGAGTTATTCACTTTGTCACTTTTCCACATTAATATGTAATCATCACATATTTTGTGTTTAATAATTGGCACATCACATGAGATCTTAATACATTGCTTTATAATAGAATCCTTTTTTGAAAATATATCTACTCATAGAGGATTAATGGGCCATATCTAATCAGCCAAAAAAATGCCACACAGTCTCCAGAGGGCTTAGTGAGTCGCCTCTCAATCGGAAGGTTGCAGGTTCGATTCCCTATCTGTCCGCATGTGGAAGTGTCCTTGAACAAAACACTGAACCGTAATATCTCCCAATGGATGGACTGTGCACCTTGCATGGCAGCCACCTGCAGTGACGTGTGAATGTGTGTGTGTGAATGGGTGATTGTGATTAAACAATGTAAAGTGCTTAGGGAACAGTGGAAAAGTATAAGTCAAAACAAATTCTTTATGATGGACTATTTAATAATGAATGTGAATAGAAGCTACTCATTTAATTAAAAAAGATAACTGAATTGAATTGAGCATTTGGTTGTACAATATTTCAGATTTTAACCATTTGGGTGCCACAGGTGCACGTGTCTGTCGTGGAGGATCATCATTACCTTCGTGATACCGAGGGCTCCCACATTCTCACTGTATGATGTGGTTCCATTGCCTGTGCCCCAGGCACCAGCCAGGAGACAGCCCAGTCCTTCAATGCCAATGCCCCTGTTAATAGCATGCTTAGGTGGGGGCGGAGCTCCGGACAATCTGGCACAGGCGTGGTAGTCCCCAACCGACTCTATCATAGAGGAAATGACACCAGCCAGGATTCCCACTACGCCTGCCAAGCTAACAGTTGGCATCCCCCATTGTCCTGAATTTGGATTCGAACACAAAGAAACAAGGAGAAAGTCAAAATTGCAAAGAATTTGCATCATCTAACAAGCACTTCACAAGTCCATACAGAGCCAGATTGTTACACAGAGTGGTATTTCAATAAATAAATATATATTTTGAAGAGCTGTTAGTGCCTCATTATCACAGCAGAACACTTTGTTCTTGCCAGGGTGCTGCTGGAGTTTCCAAAAGTAGAGCTGGGTGGCAGAGCTTTGAGCTATCAGGCGTCTTTCTCATGACACCAGTTTCCAGTTTTATTCTGGTAGGTCAACACAGTCTCTACTTTTGAGATGAGGCATTAACAACGATTCTTATTTAATAAAGATTATAGTTCTGGCTGCCTCAAGTCACCTGGGACATTTTCCTAATTGAGGTGCTACTGCAGAAGGAGACCTTGTTTAAAGCTTCACTGCTACGTGTCTGTCCTCTCTCTCTCTTCCTTTATGTTATATGAAACTAAAACAGAAAGTCTTCAACTCTGCAGAATTTTGATCAACGTGATGCCAGTTTATTTTGTGTTTGTTGCTCTGTGTTTTTGTCCTTTATCCTCTGCTTTCCTTTCCTACTATTTATAATCTCAACCAGTACACTCAGAAACTGGATCCACTCAAGGTTTGTTCCTTGTAAACGGGAGTTTTCCTTTCCATTGCTGCCAATGCTTGCTCATGTGGAATTGTGAGTTTTTCTCTTTTTCTTTTTTTTTTCACAAAGTGCCATGAGATGACTGTGTTGTAACAGAAAACAACACAATTGACCAAATGTGACACTTTTGGAAATGATCACTTTGACTTCAGATTAGGATCAATAAAATTTAAAGATATTACTCAAAAGGCTTTTGCAGCATCATACCTGGGTAAGGGAAGGTGAACCATGGAGCTTGGCCTATAACGTCTCCCTTCAGATCAGTGCGTGCCAGGTAACCGTACATGTTTGGTTTGTCAGGAAGTACATCAAAGGTCGTCAGAATATAACAGATGAGCCAGGAGAGCGTGATTCCTAACAGGACCTAAAGGTACACACACACAAAGAAATACTACTATTATCTTTTTCACTTGACTGAAACACAATGAATATAACTGTTGTTGGGTTTTTTTTTCATGCATACAGGGAGGATTTGAAAGACGTAGACTCTGGAGGTGTGCAGCTTTTTATCCTTGCTGTACGTTGGAAAAGGCACCGATATGTGACGGAGGTACTGTGAGAAGAGGATGATCAGTGCTGTTGTCCTGTTTCAAACAAGAATGGAAAAAAGGCACAATATTTAATACAGCTGGGTCAAGCTCTTATGGCAAAGTAGAAAATTGTGCAAGCTATTGGGTAAGAACATTTTAATAGGCTTTTCCTCTTGGCATTGGGATTAAGAGTTTACACAGTTTTCAAAGGAATTATTTTTAGTGAGAAATTTGGTACCCCCAGGAGAAGTTGAAAGCAGATTTAATCCAAGTTATAACACACTATTGAACTGGAAATTATGTATTAAAATAGCATAAAATGATTTTTAGAGATCTGTGTATTGACAAAAAACTGTTCTGCTGTTTTCTGGCAAAACAAAACAGCTATTTAGGTGAAAAAGATTTATTTCCACTCCTAAAAGACTGTGAAAAAACTCACATTGAAGAGATGCCCCAGTGGTTTCCAGCACTTCCACCGGCCGAGTCAAACAGGGACAATCCAATGAGAGAGATGGTGGGAGCGATCGTGAGAGGCCCGATGAAGCGCATGAAGAGACCGATGAGACCAGAAAACCCAACAAACACCTGGAAGAGGGAGCCCACTATAATGGACCCCTGCAGCTGAAGACAGACAAACAGACAGGTCATGAGCAGAAATGCCTTGAGGGTCGCAGAAATATGGTTGGATGACTATAAGAAAAATGTTTTAATCGCCTGGAACCTTCCTTTGGAGGTGGGTACGGTTCTTTATATGGGTGTTTTTCTGTGTGTGTGTGTCTGTGTGTCTGTTTGTGTCAGTGTGTGTGTGCGTGTGTGTGTGTTTGTTTTGCAGCTTTATGTAAACCAGTGTTGTCAAACACATAGTGCTATAATAACCTTGAATTTAAAATTTTAAACTTTTACTTTGTTGCAGAGCATATGTGATGTCTATATTTTTGCACTTTGTTTCAAATGATATATCAAACGGTTATGATGCCGTGACCTCTCATAAACTTGATGTGGGCCAGACTGACCAGAAGGCGTTTGGGTCAGTGAGCAGCAAAAAAGGCTGTCATGGACAGTCCACGTCTTTTTGTTTTATTTTCCAAGTATGAAAATACAAAAAGTGCAAGTACAAAGTGCATTGGAGGTTCAACGGGAGTCTGGCTTCTCCAGCAGCAGAACTCAGAATGATCTTCAGAGGCGCCTTCAATACATTCTACTCAATTGGATGAAACCATAAAAACTCCATGGGTGATACCAGTGACATTAGTTTGGTTAAAAAAAAAAAAAAAAAAAAAAAAACAAGTTAAAATTCTCCAATTCAATACCATATCCATAAGTGAACAAAAAGAAATAACCTTTAAAGATAATTCTCTCTATTTTCTACCAGAAAGCTTCATTATAAATGGATAGACAGACAGACAGACAGACAGACAGATAGATATTGTATGAAGTAAACCATTGGGTAAATCAGCATTAAATGAATCAAAACTTTCATGTAATGTCATTTCTTGACTTAGCAAAATTAGTTCACGATAGATGAGAATCTATAAATATTTTTTTTTAATATAGAATATTTGAATGTAATTCTAACCAAACCTCAAACTAAAGCAATACAATGTTTTTAATAAGCAGAAAAAAAAAAATATTGTTCAAGCAAGAATGAAGTGTGCACACATTGTACACTTCAAGTATTTCTTGTGCGGAGAAATACTTAACTGAGTTTGAAACACTAAAACAAATGACACATAAAACTACCTCTGATAGTGAACAAGCCCACCAGCAGTGTCTCACAATGTAACATTAAAAGATATCTTATTCCGGCTCCAGCCAGCCACAACATGTTGAAAGTTCTGAAGATTAGAAGACCACAGTTTACTTACTGCTCTCAGGCGACTCTGCCACACGTCTATGAAGTCTGATGAGGAAGTGTTGACTAAACTGCCATTCTGAGTCCAGGCAGGACACGTCCACTCTGGCATGGACAGCATGGCCATCGAGGGGGCCAACAGCGTGAATGTACCACCCTGGAGAATTGGCAGTCTGGAGAGGAACATAAAAGCGAGGGGCAGGGCAAATATCAGCCATCCTGATGTTTTCTGACAGATAGAAGATGTTGTTCAGAAAATGTTAGGTTATAGAGAATGGTTAGTGGGAGTGAGTTGCTCTCTCCAGCAGGGGTGTCAAAGATATTTTAGTTCCTTATTTCACTTGAAATGAGCCAGACTGTTAAAATAGTGCTATAATAACATTCAAATTTGAACTTCAAGGTTTTACTTTGTTTTATACATTTTGAAAATGCCTATATTTTCACAAAAAGGAACAATTGCTATTGAAAATGTGTACGTAAAGTCAATTATAAAGATACCTTCGGGTGCAAAATACAGGGAAATATCAAAGAAATTTATGATATAGCTGTTGCATTACACTTGTTTTTACAAACTCACCCTGAAAGCATGGATTTGTTAAAAAAAAAAATCTGTGTTTCCTTGTAAATGTTTACACTTGGCTTGGTGGTTTGGCCGGATTGGAACGTCCCGCAGGCCAGTTTTGACTCACAGGCCTTATGTCTGACAGGCTTTATTCATTTAAATCCCATATTAGAAAATAGTTCATTCAAATCATGTGGACACAGAGGGATGCTCTCTAATTAAGATAGATAATGAGACGAGAGGTTAAGTAAATTATAGTAATCCACTATGTAGTGATCCTTATTACTCGGCTGCCAATAGTTCACATCAGACTGTAGCTGAGCTGAAACACTGAATCACAGCATGCATGCGAGTATCCAGCAGTCTTGTGAGAAAAATCATTCGAACAGTAAAGTCTTGTGGCCATTAATTATATTTTGATGGAAGTTGGTAAAGCATGATAATAATTGGCATTGTTTTTTTTTATTTTTATTTTGCGTGGAATAGAGATTGTTGATGTCTAGGTATTTGAAGCGAGAGCATCAGTGGTGCTAAGCCAAAGAATGTGGATTTAGCAGGAACCAGATTCCAAACATAATAAGATGGAAATTCCTCTGTTAATCCAGCCATGGCACCAATTTTCAACAAGACTGACGCTCAGAGCTGTAAAACATAGTTCAAGTTTTTACTACCCCCCCCCAAAAAAGCAGCTATTAGATCAGTTTAACTCCACTGTCACTTGTTTTGTAAAAAAGAGTGAGAAAGCGATGAGTTATTCCCCTGAGGGAATGAGAGATAGGGCACAATGACATGGCATTGAGGCATTGAGTTAGAATACAGTACGAATCTCAACAACACTCAAATATCTACATATAAACAATCAAAATGTAATAGTTGCAGGTTAATATTGTGTCCACTTTAAAAGAAACTGTGTTCAGTAGCACTGTAACATATTCCTTTGTTCATCGTGCATGCAAATTTTGGCAGACTGCAGGGTTCATCAGAGGTTAAGAAGGAGAGCTCAAAGGTTGGTCTGTTCTGCTTGTTTAAGAAGCAGCAGCATGGTTAATTCCTCTTTAATGCACCCTTCTGTGCTGCTGGACTAATGTGACACAAAAACAAAGGAGAGAGCAAGTAACTGTGTATTAACGTAAACCATCAAGCAATTAGAGAGAGAAAGAGAGAGAGAGAGAGAGAGAGCGAGAGAGAGAGAGAGAGAGAGAGTACGTCCAAACAGGAAACTGGTTGATTACAGCAATCACGCTGCTCATTAACTGACCGAGTTGCTGTTCTCCTTAACTTCCTCACCTGATGCCGAAGGTCACTTGCAACAAGGTGCAGATCCCAGAAACGAAGAAGATTGTGCTGATGAGGTGGCTTTGCGTGAGGCCGTCATGTTGCAGACATAAACCCTGAGACAGGATGAGTGGGATGGCGATGATGCCTCCAAATGCTGTCAAGCAGTGCTGTGAATAACAGGAGATCGAATTCATCAATGTGTATTTGCCAAAGAACCTGAAATACAACATGCAGGAATGTGAAAATACAAGGGGAGTGGGGGTGGGATGAAGGTAAAGAATAAAGGCCTTTTCAGTTAGCTGGAGGAAGATCCTCTATAATATGGATGTTATCGCTGCCATCTGTGGCTTTTTTAGCTCTCATTGTTTGGATGGATTTAGCTTGGTTGGTAGATCGACATGTCTTGAGTTGACAGTTTGATTTGATTTCACTCCATGTGTCTGATAATCTTCCTGACGGCACTCAAACTCCAACTTTCTCCTGTATGGGAGCCATCCCCAATGGTGAGTGTGTGCACATGGGCAACTCTGACTCTAAAGCTGAAATATACTGTATGTACATCAAGAGTGTGAAACGTATGGCCCATGAGCCAGAATTGATCTACCAAAGTCCAATCCGACCGGCAAGATTAAATTTGCCAACTGTGAGAAATTAAGACATCAAATTCCATAAATATTCATTTTACCACCAGGGGCGCACTTTAGTTTGGATTGTGTGGTGAATCAGTTGAGGTGATCAGGGTTTACTAACTTCACAGATGTAGAGATGTGTCGACATTAAAGATAATTTCTAGATTTTGACAAGTTATCTTATCATTATATGATCTACCCTATTGTATTTTTGATTTCTAGCTACATGTGGTCAAGTATGTCTGACCTTTGATTATATAAATAGTGTAATAAAAATTCACTGTGCTTTGTAAGTTGTAAAGCATTTGGTGAACTGAGGCTTCGTGTTGTTGAAATTGGAGTTCTTTAGTTCAAATTTCTGGTTAGCCTTGTTAATTGAGATCTCCTTGATACTAAGTTACACTAACACAAAGAGATGTAGAGTTCCAGTCATTTATACACTCGTGCGGCCTACTTGAGACCAGATTGCGCTCTATGTGGCCCCTGAAGTAAAGTGAGTTTGGCAACCCTGATTTAAGTGAAGTCTATTTGCTGCATAATCACTGTGAAGCTCTTGGTGCTTTGTTAGTTGTATTTAGGGTATAAAAGTCGCAATACAAATCAAGATTTTTATCATTATTATCCCAAGGTGAACAGGAGCTTAATTCAATCGTAGCCCCAGTTTCTTGAGCGAGCAGTCAGCTTGGTGAGGGCGACAGAGAAACACAGCAGATGTAGAAATGTTCTGTAGATTTCATGTAATTGTATGTGAGTATGAAAATATGACAGCTAACAAGCATGTTGTTGACAAATGTTACATTAATACATTACTTTCTCACCCCTGCTGACATTCTCAGCACATTTTACACCTTCATTAACAAAACCAAGCCAAACCCACCATGACACAAATGTCAAACAGAAGCTCCCATGTGACACAGTGGACCTGACAGCATTGTGAGGCAAACAACAGCGATCATCCTGAACTGGCTCTTTATCTCAGCATGAAGGAAAGAAGGATGGAACAATAAGGCCTGACGGTCGTCTCTCTAACGAACCTGGATGCCGAGGACGATGCACAGGTACCAGGGAGGAACATCCGTGACACAGTAAGCCAGTTTGTTGGAGTCTTCATCCAGAGATGACTGCAGCTCCTCTCCTGTGTCAGTCAGATCACAGAAGCGGCCTTCCAACTTCAAGAAATGCAAAAAAAAAAAAAAATGGTGTTTTAAGAAAAAAGGCATTGGTGTTTTAGCATTCCAAGTAGGACAACAGTGGATCGGCCATACATGTGTACAAGTTGACCATTCAAATGCTCTTTCGCACCATAACAGTGAGTTTACAGACTGACTGAAGGCTTCACATTGGATTTACATTGATAATTATTTCTCTGATCAATCATATGTTTTTGAAAAAAAAATAAAAGACTTCAATTCTGAGGACAAAACTAAAATAAACACGTTAAAAAAAAAAAAAAAAGAAAAAAAAACCTGCTCCAATTTCTCTCATCCAACAGTGTTGCATTTGTCCTTTCAATAATGTGAAATTGAGCGTGGAGGAGCAAGAATGTAAACAAGTAGATTCTCGTGGAGCCACGTCCCAGCTTTCTCAGTGTCAGTCATAAACATCCCATGATAAGTGGTTTTTGTTGTGACACTGACTGACAGAAATAGAAATCAGAGTGATCAAGAAGGGGAAAATATGTTTAAAAGTAATAGTATTCATAAGCAACTTGGTCCTCACAGAATGAATGCTTCAGTGTGATTAAGTAAGAGTAAGCAAGAGGCACGCTAGAGTGCATACCACATAATAACACGTGTTAATCCAAACCGTTACAGAGTAAAAGGTAGATAAATCTTGTACTCACTGCAAAAGCGTAGTTCTCAAGTCCATTATTTTGCTTTTCTGAAGCCATGTCAGCTTCACCTCAGAGAGCAGCTTCAGGTGATAGTCTACAGAGCCAGGAAGCCAAAAGAAAAATGGAAAAAGAAAACATTGATCAGAGGGGAGGGATGAAGAGGACTCTGGTGTTTGATAGGGAATGCAGAGGTGGGAGTATTCCTGGGGTGGGGTAGACAGCGCTGTGAAGAAAAAAAAAAGGAGACTTTAAACATGAGACTGCAGCTCTTGTTGATGGAAATGAGCAGCTCATGTGAGCTGAATTACAACAGTAACAGCAGCTGACCAACCAGCGCTCAGCAGGCAGGAAATGCTCTGTTTCCCTCTGACTCATACGCGTTGTCATTGCAATAGAAAAACCGGGAAACCATCAAAAGATAAAAAATTTTTGAGAGGAATCGAGACTATTACTGCTTCGGTCAACCGTGTTATTTGTGGTCAGAGTCATCTAACAGTTACAAATACAGTCTTCGTCAAACATTTTCTCCCTAATTTTAACTCCAAATATTTGTTCTAAAGGAAGAAAAAAAAAAAAAAAAAACCTTGATGACTATCATGTGTTGGCACATTATCAGACAACAAAGGCTTTATTTATAGGAGAGAGGTGAATCAGTGTGAGAGTGCATACTGGGGCCATTGTGATAAAGAGATGGAGATTAGCTGTGCAATAAATCAGGTGATAATAAAGAGAAGCAGCAATTTAGATAACATTTACAGTTGAATATTATCCAAGTGCTAATGAGGCTACGGAAGCACAGATATCCTTTTATGAGACTACTCCTTCAAAGCAGGAATTTCTTTGTGATGCTGTGTTATATAAAATGAGTGTGAAGTCTGATTTTAGTCTCATCATTGCAGGAGAACACCTTAAAGTAAAGGCATCTTGAGACAGTCATGGAGGAAATCTTTGACATCAGGAGATTGTTGGGTTTTCCTTGAAGTTTCTGTTCGCTCCTCCCTCATCATAACCATGTGATGCAGGTCATACAGAGGTTGACATGAGAGGCTGGACACATATCCTCACCTGGTGTAGATAGTAATAAAGATCACAGAGAGTCAATCAGTCAGTGTTCCCTCATCCAGTGAGGCCTTCACAACAGAAAGCTGGACAATAACGTGGCAAGTTTTGGACACGACAAAACTGAGATCTACATTTTCAGACTCAATCGCAATGATGTCAGGGGATAAACTCTTGAGAATGTGGACAACAGAGGATCCAGAAAAGAAGAGCTCTGTGGACGTTGAAAGAGAATCTCAGACACGAAAAAAAATATCTCACTCCATTGAGGAAATTCTCAGACGGCCGATGCGTGTTGGAAAAGAGAGCGGAGTTCATCGCCTCTGGTCTGTCATCAAAGAAAATAGCCATCAACCAAACCTTCACCCATGTATAGGTATGTTTTTTTTTTTGTTTTTTTTTTTCAATATTCTCATTCTCAATTATAATGATTGACACAAATGCATTTCTAGTTAATGTTGAGATGTTCTCTCTATAGAAACTTCAGAGATTCAGCTACTTGAAGAGTTGCCAAAAGCCACCACGGTCTTCAAAAGTGAGTCTAGATGAGGAGAAACAAACAGAGCTTCTTATTTATCATCCATGCCATACGTTTAAAAGATCTAAATGACCTTGATTTGTAATGATTTATTCGCAGGTCAGAGAAAAAAGAGGCAAACTCGGGTCACCTTCACACCCCGGCAGGTGCAGGAGCTGGAGAAGGTCTTCCAGCAGACCCATTACCCAGACGTCACCACCAGAGACCAGTTGGCATCTCGGCTGCACCTCACTGAGGGACGGATACAGGTAGGACACACGGGGGGCTTTGCTTCATATCTTTGTGGTTGGTTCACGTATTCAAGTTCTAACATGTACGATCACCACCTGAAAAATGTGTACATGCAAATACTAAAAAAAAAAAAATATTTATTATTTAAATCTGCAGAAGTGAAATTGAGCAACTTTCGAACACAGTTCATCTGATACTTCCAGCTTTGCTTGTTGATCAGCTTCTTTTCATTTGAAACTACAGTCAATAGATTTTTAATGTCCCCAAGATATGAACAAATACTGGAATCTAAATGATCCGAGAAGCCTCAGTGCTCAATCAGTAGGATAACATTAGTAAAGGAATGCTTCCTCAAAGCATTACCTCCTGAAATGTTAATAAACAAGACCAGACAAGAAATTATCTGAGCTGAAACAACAATCCTGTAATTTGAGTGAACCATGCAGTCACGGGTTTATCTTTCACTAGTTCTCCTAATTCACTCAAAATGCTATAGTTGTAAGACCCTTTACTATTTAACTGTTCTGTAAATCTATTTCACATTATCTCATGAAGACCAGATTTTGAAATGTATGTATGATGAATAAGAAAAATGTAATGGATTGAGTAACAATGTAAAAGAGTAATTAGGGGAGAAAAAAAACTTAAACACATAAAACTTCAGGTCCGAATAGCAATTTTACTCCTATTTTGAACAGTTCAACTTATATTAAAACAAATTCCGTTGTTATTGTTTTTAATGTTATTTGTTTTGCATTAGTAACAATATATCTCCACTAGATTTTAATCTATCACAATGACTCGACAATAATGATTATTGAGTAAGTAAGCTTTTATTTATATAGCACTTTTCTCAGACAATGTTCACAAAGTGTTTCACAGACACATATACATACACACAAACAGTAAAATTGTTATTGTATTAGCTGGGACGAAGTTTAGGATCAGTTCTTTGTTAACTCAATGTAGATTCATTTTGCTTAAGATAAGTGATAAGAAATCAAATATTTTCTCTGCTTTTGCCAAAAGAAACCACTAACAAAAAAAAAAAAAACAACAAAATTTTAAGTGTGACTAAATGTATTGTCATTGTTTTTTTCAGATTTGGTTCCAAAACCGCAGAGCCAAGTGGAGAAAAGCTGAAACGATGAAAGACATCGGGCTGATGACGAGACAACGCCTACATTCACCCGGTTACGGCTTTTATCACGATGAGGTAACTATTCGTGTTTAATTTCCATTGTCTCAAATAATACTGATGAATTCAAGTGACATCATTTTTTCATGAAAAATGTGACTTTTGAACCACAGAAACCTTTGCTGCACCCGATCTGCTGGCTGCCGTGCTGCTTGCCTAAACCTCTTCCATCCGGTCTCTATTTCCCATCAACACCGTCCCTGCTGACCAACATGTATCCCTCACATCACAGGACTCTGTATTTTCACAGGCCGGAAACCGTGCGATAACTCCATCAGCTCCATTGTTTTTGAAGTAACTATGGTGCAATAGATCATAGTCAAGTTATGTATAAAACTTGTGCAATTTGTAATCTGTAAATATAAGAATAAGTTAATTATTTATTTGTGGAAAAGGTGCTTTTGTTGTATGTTGATTTCAGCTGTTGAAATGAATTAGCTTTTTATCAACTGAATATTTGTATTTTCTAATAAAGTTGAAAATTTCAATCATTTAGTTGTCTGACTGTGTAAGTGAAGTTTTTAAAGTGTGCAGAGGGTCCTGTGAGCTTTAGCTTTTGTAGCAACAGGAAAAATCTGGGGGTCACGGGTATTTGTTTTCCATTCAATTTTGAGGGGAAATAATGAAGTAGAAGGTTAAAACTTTTTACTTTTTTTTATTTTTTTGCAAACGCCATAAGTATAGCATCCATTATTATCCATTTGGTTTTAATCATCTTGTTTGCTTTGAGGAAACATCTGCATTCCTTTTTTTTCTACATAGTTATTTTGTAATGGACTTATGGTGATGATGTG
>OMNM01049698.1:0-33154 GCA_900302745.1 Parablennius parvicornis | reverse complement strand
TGCAGAGGGTCCTGTGAGCTTTAGCTTTTGTAGCAACAGGAAAAATCTGGGGGTCACGGGTATTTGTTTTCCATTCAATTTTGAGGGGAAATAATGAAGTAGAAGGTTAAAACTTTTTACTTTTTTTTTTTTTTTTTACAAACTGGATATAAGGTTTTACCATTTATTTATTTATTTATTTATTCATTCATTTATTTATTTATTGTTTATTCTTTTCATTATTTAGATAAATATTTTGTTATGTATTTATTTTTAAGTCAATTATATCAGTAATCACTTGCCAGTTTTCACTATTTACAATAACAACTATAGAAATGTTAAAACAGACAATGAATATCATTACAAAAGCATAATTTCAAATTATTGAGAATACATTAGAACATAGTTCAACAGATCTGTTTTCTATTGGTGTATAAGTGCTGCAGGAGAGCATTTCTTTTTTTTTTTTCATGACACCACACTTGTCTGTGATAAGATATAATGTCACAATGAACTGTATGACTTGCAGGCAACCTTTCCTTATCTTAATTTGGGCTTGTAAACGCAGGTTAGAGTGAGGTCAGCTGAGAAATTCAGGGAACTCATTGAATCTGATCAAAGGCAAAGAACCTGTTGTACCTGCCTCTGTGTATTTGGGCTGCGGAGATATGTGCGAGAAAAGTTACACCTTGGATCTTTTAGAAAATAAAGATTACAGTGCATATTATTGGTTCAGGTATGTTTATTTACTGAATCAATAGTACATGTAACTATAGCACAAGTAAACCAAGAACCAAAAGTAAGCCGCTTCTTGCCAATATTAGTAAAGCCGATTGAATTCCTTTTTAAATGGTACATGCATTTGTGGGATTAGCAATAGATCTGGACTTTCCTTTGTTCTTGACTGTTGTTTTGAGCTTCTTAAGCCCCTTTAAAAACATGCGTCTCAAATTAAAAGATATCAGGACGAAATTGTGTAACCAGTGGCTCATACATACAGTCTGAGACCAAACTCTATTCTCCAAGATAACATCACTCCATGGCGCGTCCTGATTGGGGTTTATTAGAGACTACACAAGCATGAACTCATTGTGGAATAAGCTTTAAAACAAAACACCATTGGTTGACTAATGATTTATACTGATTAAAAAATAGGATGTCCATGTGTAAACAGGCTGGTGACTTCATATTTCTTATTCCCTCAGACTTTAACCGTCCATCACAATGTGTTTTGCATTGGCAAAAAAGATTTGGTACATTTGTCCTGAGTGTATGCGTGTCCCATTACATGAACGCCCCGTGACGTCCCGCATTAAACCATCCACACTCTTTTCACAGATCAATCACTAATTCTAGGAAAGATAATGAAGCACCACCTTGACTATCAATCTAATAACTGTCAGGACAGCACCATAACTGATTACACTTAAGAAGACTGAGTAGAGTTAAACTTTTCACCTCGTTCGTATCTTTTTTTATTGCATGTGTTTGGCTGTGAGATAAATTGTACCATGGTTGTATGGGTGGTGTTACAATGGACAAAAAAAAAATGTTGATCAAGAACAAGTGAATAACCTTGAACAAGCTTTTATAACTGTTATGCTTGTGTTTTATCATAACAAGGATAACTGATTGTGAATTGGCTCCTATAAGCTGTGTTTAATGTACAGGGAGAGAAGCAAGGTTAATATGTTCTGGATGTTACATGTGAAAATCCCAAAAATGCTACAATATATATCATAAACAGACCATACATACACTGTAAATCACTTGAATATAACTGTAAACATCTTTTGATAAAAATGTCCTTCCCATTTGAACTTTTACATGTTTTTTTTTTTATTATTTTATATGCTCTCTTTGTCTCTTTCATTCAAGTTTTCTTGTAAAGCGTTAGCCCATAAACCTCAGCTCACTCCCTTCAAAAGACCAGCACACATTGTTATTTCATATAATTCATTAACTTAACCGGTTCATGTCAGAAGGGAACAAGATTGACCAGCATGTCACAATTTTGTAGCATACACAGTCAAAAACACACTGTAAAGTTGAATTTGAATAAGTTATGATTGAAAAGGGGCCAGAAACACACACTTGTTACCCCTTTTGAGAACTCTACAGACATAAAATCTAAATAAAGCTGGTCAATCTCGTCATACAAGGTTTTAATGTTCAGCCTGTAATAATGTCCAAAAGGGTTCTATGTTATACCTGCTTCTTATACATGCATTTGCTTCTATTACTACACAGATAAAAGTCAAGTTCAATCACCTATGAAACCCGATTATACCGGACATTTTGTGAAATTACAACAAATCAGAAAAGTCTGCATGAGCTGCAATTTTATGCTTCAGAACTAAAAGAAAGTAGAAATTACTGTATTAGGCCCCAAACATCTTGAAAACAGACTCTCTAAATATAGTCACTATGACAGACGACAAAGTTGGATTTCCCAGGAGAATATGGACAGGGAGTCATGACACTGACAACAGCTGTTTTACCCAGTGGCAACAATTCCACCGTCCACAAGATGGAGCCTGAGTGTTTTCAAAAAGTTGCATTTTTCCTCCATTTAGACATCTACAGAGTTAAAGTGAAAACTTCTACTTTGGGAGCCGTTTTCAGAAAGTTGCTTTTTCAGTGGCTCTAAGCAGCATTGTCATGTAAAGAGACGCCTGAAAAGAAATTAAAGTTTTGCGTTTTCACTTGAAACCATTTTCATGTAAACGGGTTCCTCACTGATGCTTTTTTGTCCACTACTCCTAAAGTCTAATTCATACTTTCTGTGTCCGCAGGATGCGTGTTGGTTCATATGATATTATTATTGCGACTGCGCATATGCCAGAGTAACGAACAACAACAAGGGACGCACTATCCTCATCTTTACGTTCCCAATTTCAAAGAATATAGAAATATGTATACGGTATATATCTTTGGGATGTTACATTTTAGAACACGCCAATGTGGCCATCGAAATGTAGAATGAATGGAACAGTCTGTGGACACACAATGTTGAATTTATAAAGGGGCCTTAAGAAAGCCGTCTTAAAAAATTCAATGCATTCTTTACAATTTTCATAATTTGCTTGCTGGGTTTGTGGTCCAGATTGCAGCCTCTTGTAGGCCGGTGTGGGCCCGCGAGCTTCCTGTTTAACACCCTTGGTTATGAGGACACTGAATTATTTTTATTTCAACCTTTATTTAAGAAACAACAACCGATTCAATTACAAACTGTTGTTGAGGAAAAATTGGGATAGCTCGTGATAACATGTTTTGGACATTTTCCAATCTGTCAATTTCTGTGGTGCTGAAAAATACAATTTAAATTGAATAATATAACAAGAAAATTATGGTTTCTTATTATTTCCATTTGTAAAAGTGTATGTGATATTTCGCCAAAAAGAATTGAACCGAAAGAAATGTTAGCAATGTCATAATAATGAGTTAGACTGGTTTGAATCATCAGTTTAAAAAAATGTGAGTTTCATTTAGAGCAGGCAAATCTGTTAATTTCTGTGATAACCAGTTTTTAATATTCAAGCAAAAATTTGGAAACTGAATAAATATTATGACTTGGAAGTCACAAAACATGGATGTAATTCCACAAAGTATCAGGAAGGGGGCGTCCTTGTACCCATGAATAAGCAGAAATGTCACTGTTTTGCTGAGAGTTGCCAAAAAAGCATCACTGACCTGATTTTAAATCAGAAACCTTCACCTGTCGTCTGCATGGTGACGTTTATGAGTCTGGGACAAACACACCAGGAGACAACAACGTGTTTTGAAGCTACTTTTTTTGAAGCTCGTGTCTCTCTGGAGAGGAGGGCGGATGTACTGAGCAGCGCTCAGCCTCCGCCCGCCTCCCTGCGTGGCTCTGCTTCTGTCCGGAGCGGAGAGGGACGGACGGGAGGACCGCAGACCCGCCGTGGTGGTGTCGGTGGTGGGGGGAGACGTGAACAGACACCCAGCCAGAGACGGTGGTGCCATGGCCGCCGGCAGAGGATGCGGAAAATCGGAGGATGAGTACCGGGCCGAGGTGGAGCGGCTCACGCAGGAGCTGGCCGAGGCGAACCGGGAGAAGATCCGGGCTGCCGAGTGTGGGCTGGTGGTCCTGGAGGAGAACCAGGTGCTGAAGCAGAAGTATGTGGAGCTGGAGTCCGAGCAGGAGACCCTCCGGAAGGAGCTGGAGCAGCTGCAGGAGGTAAGGGAGGAAACACACACACACACACACACACACACACACACACATGCACTGCGGACAGGTGCTCTGGATCTCTGCATCCACTCCAGTATGATAACCAGTGATGGGTGGAAAATAGAGCCATCGGGTTTTAAAATCACTTTATTTAATGCAAATGAAAGTCCTCCAACTGCAGGGTGTGTGTGATCCACCGTGCGAATAAGTTGTCATTAGTGATGCATCTGGATATTCAATGCTTAGGATTCTGCAATAACAATCCAGAACAATGCCTCGTTTTAAGGTTTCTGCACTGCAAAAGAAAGTCGTTCTGTCAGGAAACCACGGGCGGAAATCACAGAGGTCTGAATATATTATTATTATTATTACGATTAGCAGTAAAGGTCTAAATCATGGGTGACAAACATAAGGCCTGAGGGCCAAAACTGGCCCAAAAGAGGCTCCAATCCGGCCAAACCACCAAGAAAATTTTTTAAAATTGAATTCAGAGATTGATTTGTAACACATTTCTTAAGAATAGTGGACACAACACAATAATAAGACCCGAGCTGAGATGTCAATTATGCTGTCATGAAAGTCAGTTTCCTTGTTGTGAGCAAAATAGTATCAAAGTGACGCTGTCAGATTGATATAAGAAAGGTTGTTTTGTCACCGTATTTTCCACTGGAATGCTTAAAATTAGTTTTAACGTTTCTGTAGTAATGGTTCGGTTTGGGGGAAATGTAAATATTTTCATCACGTATACTATGCGCCACAACAAAGAAAAACTTTAAAGTTCAGATTTAAAGGTTATTTTGGCTGATCCAGCTCACTCAAGATGTCATTGGCATGTGTGTGGCCCCTAAACTAACACGTGTTTGACAACTCTGCTCTTAAACTATATGGATCAAGTCTCCGACAGCCTACTGAGTGAAAATCATACAAAAATGTTTTGCATTTTTCATCCTCCCCAGCTCCCGTGGACACAAGTTATTTCATTGCAAACACAAGTTTCTTTAAATAACATACAAAGATGCTCTTTAGCCAAAAGAAGCGAGTTCTTCGAATGCAACCACATATTCCCGAGCGTTGTCTCAGCACAGCTCTTGGCTTCATCATCCTGTGCCTGAATAATGAATGCAGGGCGTGCTCATACATTCACTCATTAATGCAAACATGTAGCAACAAGAGGAGGATGCTGACGGAGCTTCGCAGCTCAAGGTCGCTGTTGGAGCTGCTGGAGTCACGAAGGCCAGGCGGAGGAGAAACTGAAGGCTGGTTTACGGAGGTGGGGGGGTTTCACAATTTTAGCTGACAACTTATGAAGCCTCTTCTTTATTTATGAGGTGTCATCCTTATTCATAGAAACTTCAAAAACAAAAGAACAGAAAAGTAAAGCAATAATGTTTGGAGAAGCCCAAACCTGCAGTTATTTGTCTATGCATTTAAATTATTAGATATTCTAGATGATCATCTCATTTATTATTTTACACCTCATTACTTTATTTACAGCTTTTTTTACTCCTCGTTTATTTGTTGCTTATATGAAAAAGATTTAAAAAAAAAAGACCAATAAAGATCTAATTGTATCCACCATAACTAAATTAGATTAAAAAAAACTGACACTATTTTAGGTGAGTGAGTCATGTTGGAGTCGCTCCATTTGTGGACTCTTCATGTACAGTTGATTCACTAAATATAGCAAACTAAAAAAATCATGATAAGACGGCATCCCGAGCCAGTACAGTATTTCAGGCAGCACTCAAAAGCTTACATTATGCATGTGTGGTTATATATTTACACTCTTGTTCGCCGTGCCCTTTTCGTTCCACTGCTTAGCGAAACATTAAGTTTTAACTCGCGTGCAGAATCTGAATGAACTGAGCACAAAAAAAAAAAAAAAAAAAACAAGTCTAAGCTGACGAGACAACCTAATACGGCCAGCAGCACAGCTCTGTCGGACTGATAACTCTTTCCTATGGATTATCGGATCATGCCTGATGTGGGAGATGATGTCTGAGGACGCGATGAGACGGAGACGAGGAAGAAGCAGAGAGATGTTGGCTGTGTGGGCGAGGAGAGCAGAGAGGAAAGGATGGGAAAAGCTAATAAAAAGCAACAGTTACTGATATATCTGTGCCCAGAAAGGATTTAGCTTTTGTTCACTTTCATTTGACCAAAAAAGTCTCTTTGAGATAAAGGCATGAGAAAACTGGCTCATCTTTCATTTACAAGACAAGGTCAAGCCCACGTTAGCGTTTCTATATGAAGTTCTGGAGGAAACGGATATCACATAAAGATTTCAGATAGTAGAACTCCCAAGTTGTTATGTAATGCCAGTATACATCACAAAACACTGACTTGACTAGAATGGATTATGTTCTCATGCACTGTGCATTTATGCTGTGAGGAAAAAAAATCGGATTAATGCCAGCTAACTCGTGAAAATTGTGCAAATAAGTAATTACTAAATATAAATCAGCTTTACGGTCCTAACTATTTCATAACCGGTGGCAAGAGCACAAAAATCTATGAAATGAAACCAAAAAATAAAGTGAACAAACTACTCATCCTTTTAAATGCTGGTAGTGGGAACTGTAGATGTATACAGCAGGGGAAAAGACAGCCCAATCACAGATGGTGTGATTTATTGACAACAGAAATAGCACTGAAATTAGCGAGAACAATTCAACATTATCGTCACTTGAATATTTGTGTTTATTACTACGAACCATGTCTATATTGCAACACTTGACAGCATTATCCCACATCACTTGTTAACATACTATAATTCAGCCTGTGTAATATCTATTAAAACACAACTCTTCACAACTCCACCTCCTAAGGATCATTAATGTTATTAAAGTTCCGTTTACACGACAACCTTCCTCCGAAAAATAAAAACATGGAGTTTTCGCTTAAGACAAGTTTCCCGTTTGCATTTTGAAAACTTTTTTTTTCTTTTTTTTTCTTTTTCATTTAAATAGAAACTCAGAAATTCTGATAAACATTGTCATGTAAATGGGGCCTGAATGAAAACTAACAAATGTTTCAAGTGCTTCACGTTGCTTCTGCTTTAAAAGCAGAACAGCAGCAGAAAGGTCTGAAGTGTGACTGCAGGTTGTAGAGTTAATCACGTGAGAGACTCCCAGAAGGTGTCAGAGGTGGATAGCCAGATAAATTAGAGAAACACAGTTTTTCCCAAACGTGTGTCGTTGGTAGCCAACTAATTTTCTTAAAACTGCAAATAGTTTTTGCTCTATTGTTTTATTGACGACTCATCATTTATCATTCATCATTTTGAACAGTTTTAAACAGTTTCACTGTCTTCATCTGTCAACTGTTTACATCTTCATCCTCTTTGTGTCTTCACTTGCCCGAACTGTCTTTCTGTCTACACCCTCGCCTGTCAGGGGAAACATTTTCAATATGGGATATTACTTCTGAGGGACACACACCCACACATATACACACCCTGTGGTCCCTATCTGCCTGTCGCACACGTCTATGCTCATGGGACCAAGTGCAAACCCGCCACGACAATAACATCACTCCCGCTCTGTCTGTATTCCGAGAGGTGCTTTTATAAAAGGCCAGGAGGCTGCAGATGGAAACTGAAATTGCTTCTGGGACCGAGTGGAATCTCATAAATGTTGACTACTTTAGGGAAAGAAGAGTGAAATTTCAATAAGAAATTGCACCATTCCTCTTTGTTTTCCAAGAATAAATTGAATTTAGTACTTCATTCAGTGAGGCGAACTGATGACCTCTGCATGATGTAGCCTGCATCTCACTCATTGTAAACCAGGATTGGATTCAGTCGCCCATGACCCTGAGTTGGATGAAACAGGTAGGAGTTACATGATTGGAGGAATAAGGTTCATTCGTTCAGATACTGTAGGAAGAAACATCCTCTGTCATTACATTTACATGTACAGCTGTGATTGTAGCATGACTAAGCTCTTCTAATGTACTGTTGTATTTGTCTGGGTTGTGACATGCGCCGTTTCAATCTGGCAGTATTGGGCCATTTCAGGTTGTCCAGCGATGTCACACACCACATGAAAACAGCAGCATGGTGTGTATTTCTGCATATGTCCAAGAAACGACCCCACCAGTCTGAGCTCTTGTTTACTTTTTCACTTGCTGTTTGACTTCCACATCAGGATTTAATGAGAGCTCTGGCACATTTTAAAGCCAAGTTTTAGTTGCAATAGTTTATATTATTTTATTTTATTTTATTTTATTTTAGGTGTGATGTAAAAACACTGGGAATCCTCTGGTAGTTTTAATTCTTGCTTTCATGCAAGCCTCGGTTACCATGATTGCAGATGCATAGATGTGCACACCAAGCAGTATTTGCAGATCCTCACTGTGTCTGCATAGGTTCTCTTGGTCACACATATGTCCTGTTCGCTCTGGTACTTTGCTCAATGTCCAGGTTTCAGCTGGTTGAGAGAATATGACAAAGAACACAGCTTGTAGCGCAAAATAAACAAAGAAGCAAATTTATGCATGGCACCGTGACTCAGCTGCTGTAGGACAAGGCTGCTGTGGCCTCTGCTAGAGAAAAGTTTGTGCATTTGTATCCGTTTATAATCATCCTAAGCCATACAATGGAATGATAACCGATGGTCAGAATGATACCAGACCATTAGCCGTCAGGGTAATACAGCACAGCAGAACAATATTTTGTTGCAGTAGCCATTATATAAGTGTTAATTCGATAAGTTGTTTTTCTTCAGAAACATCTGCATGGATTTCTTTGCTGTCTTCAGGGCTCAAGCAGGAAGAAAGATGCTCCGGGCATATTTTTGGTGCTGAAAGCACAAAGTGTTTTCTTCTTGCCCTGTCCCGCCCTCTCCTCTGCGATGAGTCCCTCTTTGCCGAGCTCTCTCCCTCTCTCTTCCTCTCTCTCTCTCTCTCTTTCTCTCTCTCCCTCCTCTCTGCCTCACGGCCCAATCACACTCTCGTTGGCTCACCGTGTGTCTATGTGTGTGTGTGTGTGTGTACTGCATGTCTCTGGATAGATGCCGAAGTAGTGACGGAGACTACCCAGTGGTTCTAGCTTGTTAGTGCTGTCTCCGGGCAGATCCTCCTTGGATAGGGCACATTAAGAGACGGAGGGAGGACGGTGCCATCGGTGCAGAGCAGCCCTCTGGTCTGAGAAGTGTGTTTATATGCATTTCTAGTGATTTCCTTTCGTCATGTTGCCAACAAAGATGGAATTAATCTTCAAGATGTCCTCACAACACAGCCTTGTAATCATACAGGGGCTAGAATTCCCACTTCTATCATTTAACTCTTATCTTTTTACCATCATGTTCCTTCCATTTAGATTGTAGTCAGTTTTCAGAAAAGTTTTCACCTTGATCATCACCGTAGTGTTTTTTTTTTCTTTTTTTGTGATGCCTAAGCATATCTCGATGCTTCTTCGAATAATAGACCTTCAGAAGAATTGACATTTGTGATAAGCTGGGAGCAAGTAGTTCACAGGTCACTTCTGCTCTGACGGCTTTAGGCTGAGGAAAAATGCCAGCTGAGATCCGCATCAAACTCTTCACATATAACTTCAAATACCAAAAAGAAGGAAGATTCAGTCACGATTCATCATGTCAGCATGATCTTTTCCTCTTATTCAAAGTCATGCCAGCAGTCCGTACAATGCATATGTTGTTGTCTGCAAGGCAGACAAACAGGAAAAGTTCAAGATGGTGTTATGTTTGGTTTCCCTGCAGTGGGGCTCTACCAGTCTTCCTCGTGGGTTTTCTTCGTTGCACACACGTCATTCAGCATGTGTCTCAGAAAAACTGATCCTTCTCAGTGATATTATGAAGCCTCGACCAGGGGCAGTGACTTCCTGGATGCACGTCCAGTGAATCTGAACGAAAGAAATGTGTTGTATTGTGAACTTTAAAGGTACAGTTACACTTTTTTTCTTCACAGTCAGACAGAGGCTGGTAAATCCGTGCTTCAATTCAAGGATGGCCCAAGTTTGATTCTGGTTACGGACTTTACTTTTTGTACAATAAAGAACATTCGCAAGAATTTGAACAAGAACATACTTGTAATTATGTTGAAATCTGGACAGATAGCCAGGACGAACCAACACAATCAAACTCAGATCCAAACTTAATTCAGGCAGCTGGGAAATTAGATAGTTGGGAAAATCCCTTTTTAAAGCATTCACATAACAATAACAGAAAAGAAGTATACAAGCTTGCCAGCACATACATAATCCAAAACAGGGAGTGGTAATCTTTATACCTTTGAAAATGAAATAAGTAAATATTGTGTTTCTCCCACCTGGATATGGAACATTTAGTATTGCTCAGTTACTTATAAACACACCGTTTTATACAGGGAAGGAGTGAAATCTTGACAAGACACGGTGATCAGGGAAGACAAATGGAGGGCGGCGCAACAAGACAGGCAAACATGAGAGGAACGGTAGAGGACTACAGCAGCCATAAAATGGCATAAAAGGCTGCACACTATCCGTCAATCCAGTTTTATATACAGCTTAATCTTGTGCAGAGGGTCACCGGGCGATGGAGGCAACTGCACAATACATAGAAAATGTATCATTACCGCAATGTCAACATGCACGATAAGTCCGACTGAATTGTGGTGAATTATGTTTTCATGAACATTGCGATCAAGTGCTGCAAGTTGAAAATGAGGAATTTGAAATATAATTAAAAAATGATAAATAAAAAAAAAAAAACATAAAAGACAAGAGATTACTAATAATCAATTTTCCCAAAAATTGTGATTTGTTAAAATGGTTAAAAATAAATAAATAAACAAAAAATGCTGCAGATGTGATGAAAAAAATTAATTACACTTGTAAAACATCAACTGAAAAAAGAGACAACAAACAATTTTGTGTTTGTGAATTGTATTGAAAGAACTCGAGATAAAACTGAAAGTTTTGTAAAAAAAAAATGAGCGATGGCGCATGGTGAACAATCTGCTGGTTCTGTTGAACCTTCAGTGTCCTGCAGCACAAAGCCACATGGTGTTGATATATTAGTGATGAAGCATCACCTTTTAGGAGGTGATTAACATTTTACTCTGCAGTTACATGAGAAAAGTTGCTGACACGACTCCAGTGCATCAAAGTTAAGCAGAATGTTTGACCCTCCTCTGCATATCTGGCTAATTATTATTCAGAAAGTGAAGACCACTGAGGATTCGCAAAAACCTAATTACTAATTAACATTTCTTCACTTGTGTGTGTCTGAAACAGTCACAGAAGAGAGAGCAGCTGTGGTTGTAAATGTATCTGTCGTGGCAGTAAAGAAGAGATGGGCTTTGTCCCTTTTTTCTTTTTTTTTTTTTTTTTTCTTTTCGCTCCTTTTACATTAGGAGGATCGTAAACATGGCTGGAGAGGATGAATCGATGCCTCCGAAGACGGCGCTATTCCCCTCCTTCAGTTATGCGAAACCCTCACCCCAACATACCCCCTACTCATCTCCTGTTACCATCCTCCTCCTCATCGTCATCCTCATCCTCTCCCCACAAATCCCCCACGGTCCTTCCCTGGAGTGAAGGTGGAATTATGCATCGATTTCTGCTCTGTGTGTTGAAAACCTGCCATGTCTGAGCTAAGATTCGCACTATTGTTGGAATCAGTGGATGTTGGTGAAACACATGTGACAGGTTCCCTTTAACGTCCTGTTATCAGATTGAACAGCTGTTGAATCAGTCGTATTTGAAGGATTTATCAAAATAAGGAGCCACAGACACAACTACATGTTTTCATTTTAATCACATTTAGTTTTTATGTCCTGTGGTGCGTTTTATGTGACGTGCAGCTGTGTTTTGTTCAGGAAGGGAGGTTTTGTTGTCGTGGTGGTCCAATAAATTATGGGTGACCTCTGACCTGGTCAACAGGAACGGGGATGCTGTTGAGCATATAGATAAGGACCTGTCTGCCCTTGCGTTTAGGATTTTATGTGGAGGGTGGTTCCGTTTGTGTTTTTTAAGTGAGCACTTAAAGGTCACATATCAAAACATTTTTGAGTGCATCTGTGTGTGGCTTCTCTCTTTTATTTTTAGCGATGTTGTGATTGTGTCTGCTGGCTTGGAGTGGCGGCGATGAGCGACCCGAACCCATCTGCTGAGTGTCTTTGTTGTTTCAGGTTTTTTTTTATGGCTGCGCTGACCTAATGGAGATGAAAAGAAGAGGAGAGAAAGTGCAGGCGTCAGCAGAACACCATGCAGGATACAGCATCATTTTCACTTGTTTTAGAATTTGACCTATATCTTTTTTTTTTTTTTTTTGTGTCCTTGGCTTTTTGTAATCTCATGATCTTCTCATGAAGGAAAACATAGGAGGGATGAATCTGCAGAGACTCTCCAGACCTGCAGAGATTCTCTGAAGTTCTTTTTTTTTTTTTCTTTTTTTTTTTTTTTTAGAATGCTCCTTTTTGCTGCAGTGAAATATAGTAAGAAGGAACAGGACTCCCCTGCCTGCGGCCGCTGTATTGATTGGTCGTCTACTTTAGCTGTGTTGGCTGCAAACTTCTGAAGGCAAAGCGAAAAAAAAACAGCCTGTCCTCTCACTAGAAAACTTTTTCATTCATATGCTACATATATTCTTACCTTTTTGTACTGTTTAAATGCATTCCAGTGATTTACTTTTGTCAAATCAGATTTGAAAACATCACTGACGCCAGTGATTTTATTTTTTTTTTTTTTTAGTCTAGACAGAGCAATTTAGTTTCTTCTCCTGCAGAGTCGTATTCACTGCTTATCTTCTCCACATACCAAAGAAAGAGAAGTCTCCTATCTCGATGACCAGAGGCCATTATATCCAGCACACTGAGCTCGGGAGCAATGCACGTCTCAAGCATGCACTTCACTTCTGAGGGGTGTGTGTGAGTGTGTGTGTGCGTGCGTGCGTGCGTGCGTGCGTGTGACACTGAAAGGGGTCAGAGATCTGTCTCTGTCATTTGGACCCTGTTGGAGGGGTTATGGGGTTGGACAGACACTAAATCATCTCCTAGTTAAATTGTTTAATTACTGAACTCTTCATCGCGGCGGTGTCGAACGTAAGTAGGTCAGGGGAATGAAAGACCAAAGAGAACGGACTTTTACTGGGTCCATTGAGGTTTTGTTTAAAAAAGACGCAAATGGAGGTTCTGGAATAAATGTGAGCAAAGTGCCAGACATATATGCTAAAGATATGTATTATAAGTGTATATTATATATCATCTATATACTATTATTTAATATAATATATGAGTTAAGTACCTATAATTCTTATAAAGTGTTACATCATGATATTATTCTTGGAATTATTGTTGTCATCATTATATTACTCATCCCTCCACTAACCTTAATTCCCTCTTTATTACCTAATTACATTTACCTAATCATTTCGGCTGTAAAATGGTGTATATTGCATTTTTTTTTTTAAGTCACCCCTTTTATACATAGCTGTTATTCCACCCTTCTTTGTTTCTGATAACATGAGTAAAAATAACAAATAAGCAAATAAATGAGACATAAGTAAAAGCAAAACTCGGACATGTAATCATGTTAAACAAAGGGAGACATAGTTACTCTTATTCACTACCATGGGCAATTTATATTCTCTCAATAATGTCAAAAGTGTATTAGGAAGCTGGAATACCTGCAGAAAACCCACCCATGTAAAAGGAGAACATGCAAACCAGACCTGGAAAAGGCTCAGAATACAAACATGGGATATTCTCGCTGTGAAGCAACAATGCTAGCCACTACATCACAAAAATGAATTAGCGAAATCAGCCATGGTAACCAGTAAAAACGATTTTGAGACAAAATGTCCAGAAAGAGAGCGGATTTGCTGAACACTGTGAACATCGGGCTGAAGTGTTTGATCATATGCCTCATGTCACTCTGGCCCCATTTACACAACGTTCTCAAGTGAAAATACTAAACTTTTGTTTCCACAACAACTGTGGTTGAAGCCACTGAAAACGCAACTTTTGGAAAATGCTCAGGCTCCGTGTCTGTGTGGACAACGGAAACGCTGGAGACAACAGTCGTGGTAAATCGTTCTTCTGCAAGTAGCTGGGCAATAACAGTGATGGCGGCCTCCAGAGCGGCATGACTCCCAGTCCACAGTCTCCTGGGACTTGGTAGTTTTAGAGCTGTGAGTCATCTCTAATCACAATCCAGCTACACTCTCCGTCCACACCGGGTGTGGTTTCATTCCAAAAACAGCCAACAGCACCAACTAGTGGCCCAACACACTATGTCATTTTTATGTGTAAATGGACATGGTTTACAAAAACCTTTTTCATATAAATGAGACACTTTACTGAAAGGAAAACATAAAAATTAAGCATTTTCACTGGAAACGTCGTGTAAACGGGGCTTCTGTTATCCTGCTTCTACAGCAGTCTGAAGGGATTGGAGCAGCTCTGCGGCCCTGGTGTGGACACTCTGCTCTAAAGCTCTGAGTCACCCCGAGGCCCCATGTGTCAATACCAACAGAGTCAGGGTGTGCACGCTGGCCTCTCCATTGTAGTCTGTGTTCATCCGGCTTTATCAGCGAGAGACCCACTGCGGAGAACGGAGACTGTTTTATCAGTGGAATCTGCTCTGTGTGTCTCCCCCGTGCCTCTGGCTTGCTGTCTGGGTGTGTCTACCGGCACTATTGCAGAATATCAATCAGCCCCAGCATCTCCAGACACCCTCCATCTTTTTATTTCTCAACACTGTCCCTACAAGTCTCGGCTCATTTCCTGTGTCCCTTTCTATTTCATTCTTTTTTCTTTTTTTTTCTTTTTTTTGAACTGTTTTGCTTATTGATTGGCTTTTTTTTTTTTTTTTAATCTTCCTTGTTCCACCATGTGGCCAAAGAAGACATAAAGAGCAGTAGGAAGGAGGGAGGGAGGTGAGGTGTAGCACTGAGAAGCCAGAGTGGGTCGATCCCACATTAGAGCTGTAATTCTTCTTCACCATGAACACTCGCCCCTCAGCACAGAGGAGACTCAGCATTTACGGCTCATGATGAAAATGGCCTTTTTTTTATTATTATAATTCAGGACAAATATGAGAAAACTTAAAAATGTTGGGGAAGAATTCATGCCAATTAGCTAGGAAGTGTTAGGAGAAGAAATAAAGACGACGCTGGTAAATGTCAGTTACATTATTATATGACTCTCAGGGGATTTTTTCATCATCATTAAATTATTTGACTTTGACACAATTAGGATGTTGAATCTGGTAATAATCAGTTTGACCTGCACAGAATGAATCCTGCATTCGCCCATCATCGACTTGGACTGAAGCCACTTTATGCACATGCTTCTGAATAATGGGGAGTGTGCACAAGCTCACGGAGAACATAAAAACACAACACAGAAAAGGCTTTTGTTTGCCAGTTTGTTTGAAGCAGGACTGGGCAACACAGTTAAGGTTAATAAAATTAGTTTTTAATCATTCATAGCTACTGTAATGGAGTCTCAGGAAGCGAAATAATTGAAAAAATCAAAAACTGATCTGCTTTAGTTACGTCGTTATTTGTTAATTGCAGGAAAAGTATGACTGATATTTCTATTATCTTACTGGATATTTTATACAAGGTTCATTTGTTACCAATCTAAACTTTGCTGAGGAATCAGATTCAATGTGAGTTAAGAAGAAGTCAGACGATGCTCGTATGCACATTTTCTTTAATGTCAAAATTAGTTTTTTAGTTAAATTTGACTTTCTTTCCACCCCCACCCCCTGGCTGTGTAGCCTCCTTTCCTCTTTCACTTTTGTTTTTTCTTCTAATCTATTATATTAGCCTGCCGGCTCTCGCGCTCTATTCAAGTGAATGCCAGGAGTCGGTTGTGAATACCAGTGAAGTGGATGTCTGAGTGTGCCTTTAGCCGTGTGTATTTTAGAACATGAATTAGTGTGGTAGAACGGCTGGAAGGTTGGGCCGTGTGTTTATGTGGTTGGCTGGCTCATGATCTCCTGCAGGGCACATTACCAAGCAATGAGAGTGACACAGTTGCAGCTGGTACAGTCCGTTGGAACAGTTTGTTCGTGCACGAGTGGCTTTTTCTTACAGTGGACTCACGCTGGCTACAGCTTATTTAATGTCACAAATTAGTGTTTTGTTCACTTTTGTATAGAACTTGTATATCCTAAATGCAGCTGCACTAATAATCAATGATCCGCCATTTGAAAACGCTTTGGGTTGAGCTCAGATTTGCTCAGAGACGAGATAAGACCAGAAGGATTTGAGCCAAAACCGATAGTATATTTGGTATCAGGGAGACGAATCTTCCTCAAATCTGCGTCTTTACCAATTCACTGTCCGTTCAGCGGGGCGCAGACTGAGCACACAAAAGTGATAGGCATTCTGGGAAATAGTCCAAACACCTTTTCTTATCGCCAACAGGCTTGCGCCAAATTGAATCACTTGAACAAGCAACCTCTTTTGAACCAAACACAGTGCGTCCCCTGGCAGACCTCTCAGCGTCACCCGGCATGCATTCTGCATATTGACTCAGCCAGCCAAGCAGCAGATGTGACACCGCTGTGGATTCCATGCAAAATCGCGAGGATTTTCCACTTTGAAGTGGCATTAAAGTATTTCTTTCTGCTTTTATTCTGCACGCTGACACTTCAGGATAATAACATATTGTTATCAAAGGGATAATAGGCTTCAGTGCAATAAATGCCAGTTCAGGAAGAAGCAGCGGAAAGGAGGGCAAACCCTCCCTCTCTACTATCCATAAAGCACTCATGTCATGCTACCTCATTGTTTATGTGGACAGTAAATTCATGAATAGAGGAGCGACTGAGGTACCAGCGAGGGGAAATTAGACTAAAGGACTTAAATGGTGCAGTGGAGCATGCCTGGCCACTCAATGGCAGAATAATAAAGTAAACAAGTCCCTGCTGATTCAGTGGAGGACGTCTGGTGGCCCGGAGCACATTAACACACACAAAGGAACATTAGCACTGTGAAATCAGATTTTTAAATGTGGATGTGTGTGTGTGCATGCATATGAATATCAAAAGTACAGTTTCAGGTGGATTTTTAAATGTGACCACTTTAATCTATAGTTGTGATATGGGGTTTTTTTTTTTTCCTCCATGTGACTGACCTCCAGTGTTGCTGGGGTGTGATTATCCAGCTTCCTCTCACTTGCGGAAATGTGCTTGTGTGTTTTTATAGATGACAGATCCCTTGACTTGGCACTTTTCCCCATGGAGGAGAAGCACATTGGGATGTCGCTTTGTCCTTGTTAAAGGACAAAAGATACCGGGGCAACGTTTCCCTCAAAACCCTCTTCAGTGTCTCCTCGAGACATCCATTTACTTTAACGTCAGTCAGACTTCATGACAAACAAACATACCTGTTGGCAAAAACACTTTTTTGAAGAGTGGCAGACAAAAACAACACTAAGATATCGGTGATGCTGCCGTTCAAGCGAGCTGCCTTGTTGCTCACAATCATGCTGTCAGGATGAGTTTGTAAAAACATCCATAATGCAACAGTTATAGGAGAGGGATTTTTTCAGACATTTCACTGTATTTAGCACTAGAAGGTTTCATTAAAATTTGTTTTATGCTGAGATTGTAGTCATTTTTAGTGGTAAATGTTTTGTTTTGTGTAAATATAGACATTTTTCATCACATATAATCTGCACCGCAACAAAAATCGTAATACAGTAGTATTGTATAAATTCAGGTCTGGAAAAGGTTTTAAACACTGCGTTTTGAAGAACAAAAGTAGAGACTATCAATGTTTCCTTAATTACCTTTGACCATATTCTGATCATTGTTAGCTGATTATAACAATATAAAAAAAGGAAAATCAGGAGATCAGGAAGATGTAATCTAAATTATGAGGCTCAATCAAATGATTGTTTTTTTTGGCAGCTTCTGCTTTTCTGTCTTTTTTAAAGCATCAGTTTTATGTGCTCTACTTACGATGCCTCAGTTTATTTATAAAGAAACGAAAAGTACAATAGATTTTTCTAGTTGGGGATTGGGACGTGGCACAGTTTGAACTTCTGAATAAAATATAAATTAAACACATATTGAATTAAGATGCAGAGGAAATAATGTGCAAAGTTGAGATTTTACATTTTCACCTGTTTGGTTTTTGTGGTGTACATCCGCAGACTTCTGCACTGCGGTCAACATGCAGTGAGTTGAAGGAACTGCTTTGTGTTTCCTTCACTCATTGCACACAACATTCTCAGGCTTTGTGAAAATTCAGAAAAATCTAATGTTGAATATCTTCCAGGAGTCGTGTTGTGTAAAAATGAATGACTTGGCTTCGTCTCAAACAGCTGTAACAATGCCATGGTAAGATTCACACCCAATTGAAGTCAGCTGTGAAGCTTGCAGTTGCACACACTGTACCTCTTTTCTCTTTTTCGAATGCGGATCAGTCCAGTGAGGTTTCGCTTCCTCACACGGTGTTTATGTTCCGGCTGCGTAGCAGCAGCAGCAGCCGTCCTGCATGTCTCTCTCCGTGGTTCTGAAATCCCCATCGTGGTTCAGACCATCTGGACATGACACAACGTGAAACAGCGTCTTTGCTATCTGTGTGTGTGTGTGTGTGTATGTGTGTGTCTGTTCGCATGACTTATTCATAATATTATGTGTTATTCTGTGGCTGTGTAACTTGTTAGATTTTTGCAGGAACAGAGAATAAAGCTCGTCGTTGATATTTCCTCCACTTCACAATGAAATATTCAGATTATGTTGATATATAGGATCTTTCTTTTGTCTATATTATCATGTTATCACAGCAATGTTTCAGAACACAGATCACATTCTTGAGGGCCCTTTTTACTTATACATATAAAATGTGCTCAATACAGTACTGACGCAAACAGGTTGGGCTTTCTGTTTTTGTTTGTGATTTGCAGATGGTCAACTCTGAATAATACCAGTCATGACACAATGTGCAAACAGGAGGATTCAACTCAGGTCTGTGGAAGGATTAGGCTCCATTCACAAACAGAAAGTGGAAAGTGATCAGATGGAGCTCTGAGCCCCGACAAGCACAGAATGAACTGTGAATCTGATATTAATCTGAATTTGGCAAAAGAAATGAAAAGGAAAAAAGCAATATTGCGGATGATCCATCACAAAGTCAAAACTCTGGGAAAAAGATGAACAGCTGAAGGGCTTTAGGTCCCATTTAAGCAACAGTGTTTCAAGTGAAAAAGCATTGTTTTTGCTTTTCCTTTAAGGAAAGGTTTCGCGAATACAAAGCAACGTTTCGAAAACGATGTCCATATACAAGGAAATGGCAGGAACACTGAAAACGATATAGTTGTCACGCCACTAGTGGGTGCCGTTGTTTGTTTTGGTAATGAAACCACATGAACTATTTACTACAATCGTGTTGGTGCATGCGCAGCGGCAGCTTTTCAGAATAGTTGTTTTCCCCGTCGACACAGACTGTGTTGTAGCATTTTTTTAAAAAGTTGCATTTATACCCATTTCTCCCGAACACCCAAAACGCATCGAAAGTTCTCATAATTATTACTTCAAAACGTTGTCATGTAAATGGCCTAAGCAATGATTGCAAGTTCAAAGATAAAGTACAACACAAATATTGTCCTTGAATGAAAGGCTAGGCTGATGTTGTACGTTGTAAATCACATTACATGTTGTACATTAAGCAGATACTCCTCTCAGTATTTTTCACAATCCTTTACGCGCATGCTGTATATCAATTCTATAAAGGCAATAAATAAGCATCGATATTTCTCTGAGATGTGATCCACAGTTAGTAAATCATCGTCCACGTGTGTGCGCACAGTATCAAGTTTGAGTGTTTTTGATCGAGCAGGCTTTGAAATAATTAGTGTTTCATGTTGTATTGCAGATATTCTGAATGGCACTATTAAATTATCAAATTGTATTAAACTCCATGTTAATTGAAGTTTATATAGACACTGATATCAATAAGAGAGCTTCGATGCAGCTGTTCTTTATTACAGGGGTCACCATGACAACTCACTGCAACTTGCTTTGTAGACTTTAGTTTTTACCTTCCTACTGCCGCAGGGATTCAAGCTTGGTGGCATCGGCAGGATGAAGAGCGGTTAGCATATCTATTGACCCTCGCCTAACTTTTTAAAATATAGAGAAACTTCCTGCATCTGCATGCCTGACTCGGCCTCCTTAATTAAGCAAAGCAGGGTGAAGATTAATTGCTGTTGCAAGAATAGCGTACAACTCTCCCTCGTGTGTGTAAAAATAGATTCCTACTGTATCTGCACTCACAGATACATCATCACACACTCAGAGCCCCTCCCCTGACTCCTCATTCGGGACCGCATGAGACAGGGAAGGATTTCAGGGTGAGACAATCCTCTCACATTGCTTTTTTTTTTTTTTTCTCTATCCCTCTTTCTGCCTGCCCCTCCCTCTATAGCCCCGGGGATGAAACTCTACTTGCAAGGACTCTATTGTCTGGACTTTTAACCATTGAGGCACATAAGGATAAGGAGCCTCAGGACTGAATACATTATTTGGTTTGCGGTACACAGATCCAAACAGACTGTCGATGAGTGGCTGCCATTAATATCATCCCCAGGAAATGGTTTTAAACTTTAATCTTCTCTGCTGTTCTTCACGTTGGGGTGCCAATTAGGACAGAGACACAGGGGAGGGGGGTTTCAATCCATCATTATAATTATAGAGCAATCAGCGGTGTCAGTGCTGCTCGGTTAATTAGCAGGAAAAATGCGTTCCTGTCGCAATGTTATTTTTAACCTAACAGAGGCTATAAAGCAAAGCAGCAACAAGCGGGCCGGAACGCAGTGAGTGTCAACACAGGCCACGGCCATAAGAGTCATCCACTGTAGCGTCTTCCTCAGAGGGAGGAGCAGCACACAGATGGAGCGAGAGGACTTGGAGAAGCACGGCTCACCCCATAAAGGAAGGCTCTTATGAAACCATCTGCCCCTCGTTACGCTTCCAGGACTCACCGGCACCATGTGGATGAACTGTGTGTGAATCACCTCCTGCAAATAGGAGTCTGCACGTCTTGGTATTGTGAGGTTTTGCCGTCCTGTGAGGCATCTGTTCAGCGGAGACTTGTTCAGCACACGTTTACTGAGGAAGAGATCGTTTTGTGGATAGGTTAGTTGTCTTTGTTGCAAAGGCCACAATTGTTGTTATTGCACATCTTGCACATTTACTGCGGCCATGGTGCTGTCTACACAGCGTAAGAGTCGCGGCATTTTGAAAAAAGCTGCGTCGACTCTCGTTTCCACGGAGACTGAGTGAAGTATAAAGTGACCCTGAGCTTGGCTTTATTCAGCACAAAAAAGACAAATATTTGGCTTGTTTGACTAAAACTTTCCTTTATTTAACCTATGCCAGATGTGGAAATGACATGATATATAACTATTAGACTGTGAATAACAACATTGTGAAGTGTTCTCAGATTGTCTGGCAACCTCACAATGACAACTCAACTCATGGGGACAGACGACTGTCAAGCCCCATAACACTTCAAATTGTCGATTCTTCAGCTCATTTCAGCTATTTCCTCCTGGTTCCACACTGTAATTTCATATTGCGCCAGAGTCTGAATATGACAAACTACTCCAACAGGAAATTCAGTCGTTATTCAGTAGAACCGGTGCATATTTTTTGATAAACAAAAAAAAGAAGACCTGCAATCCCAAACAGGGGCCCAGGATTTACACTTTCTCTCCCGCGGGGCTCAGCTTTTGCTGGAAGGACGGCTCGGACGTCGGCAGCTCATTCAGTCTCACTGTGCCTGGAATTAATCAGCTGTTTTGTTCCTGGGGGGCCGTTTCTCCTCTCCTAATCATTCACTACAATCACACTGTGGCCCCCCGAGAAGAGGGAGCGAGGGCATGGGGGTGCGATTTAAGAAGGGAGTCTGAAAGAGAGGGACAAATGAAAGAAAATGAGGATGAAAAGGGTCTTCGAGGAAAATGGAGGAAGAGTATATTTTTGCTTGACTGTTTTTTGTTAGTATGAAGCAAGGGGACAATTTTGCAGCTGAACGGTTTAATGTCCCAAATATTCAGAGACGTTTTACAGTAGTGATTATTGCTTGTGCTTATTCGTATGCAAACCAGCAGCATTTGTATTTCAGAGGCCCCCTTTTTTAAGTGGTTCATTGAATTTCAATTGTGACTTCCATTTGTCCTGTGAATAAATGTTTTTTTTTTTCATTCATTTTCCTGATTTACTGCATGTAGATGAAATGGGATTTCATAAAGACTGAATGGTATTTGTAAGGTTTTTTTTTTTAGCTCATTGTCCATAATAACACAATAGTGTTGACAGGGACTGAGTCTGATGTTTAATGAGGCTTCACTGCATCTGGTACCCTGATGATCTTTTTATTTAAACAACAAGTCCAATGTGAGAGCGCTAAGTAAACATAATTGGGATGGGATTCAGATTTTGCCGCAGCCTCACTAAAGTCACGTGGCCTCAGGAGTTAACAGTCACCAGACTATCTCACTACATTTACTACTCTCATTATTATGCTCTACCAATTTTTGCTCTTCCAGGGATAGAAACATGGCATGAAGAACAGCTACAAGCCAGAATTTGTGTTTTCTCAGCATGGAAAAAAAAGAGCATAAAGAACTAGTGTTATAAAATAGTCTAAAATATTAATGTAAACACATAAATGTTCGATATCTTGTGGAAAACCTCTGACAGGGACCATAATCCATACCTGCACATAATCCAGTGTTCCTCTGGCCCAAGGAGTTCCCCAGGGTTCACTGCTTGGCTCGCTCCCATTCATTTTTGATCTGCTTACCCTTGAAATCATCATCCGCAAACATGATCATCAGCTTCACAGCTACATCCATGAATTTGACCTCGACCTGTCCACAAAGTCCATCACCCCTGTCGCTTCTCACTAAAAGTAATATGATATTGTTTTCAATGAACATTGCACGTAATACACATGTATGCTCGTTCAATGGTAATGAAAAAAAAAAAAAAAAAACAGCTCACATCTTTTGCAAATAATTGATACTTGTTCCTTATAAATGATTCATCCTTAACAGAGAAACGGTTGTTATGATTGTGCCGTGGGATCGGGAGTGAATTATTAATGCATCCAGTTCAGAATGCTCCACTCTTTTATTATTTAGTTTTTAGAGTCAATTTGGTAGACAGGCATTGTGGAGACTGTAATGACCGCACATAGAAGTATTGTTTACATTTTTATGTTGCAAATGTCCACCATAAACTATTTCCCAGACGGTACTGTATTGATTCACTGTCTGAGACTGAAGCCTATATTCATTTTGTCCTGGTGATGTGCGGACAAAATGAATATATGTAACTCTTGGTGTTTGTTAAAAGCGCACGGTTGCACGGTTTGGCTGTGGAAGACTGTGCAGTTGTGGTATGTACAATACAAATGCAGGTACGTTCACATAACTTCGGTACATACAGTGTTTAGATGTTTTGTGCTTTTGTAGCCAGACTGATTGCAGTAGGTGTACAGTACAATGCTTGGTGTGTTTTTTTTTTTTTTTTTTTCTCCTGTTGATACCTGCTTTGATTTCCTCAATCAAGCCTCAGCTCCTTTATCATGACCAGTCAGCTTTCAGTGCTGTGAAAACCTCTGTCAGGAAAATGGGAACACTGTGTCTATTGATCACAGTGAAACATCACCCACATGGGCCGACGGGACGAATCCTTCAGGGAGAGCCCCTGCAAGCGTGCTGTCCGTGGTCAGCAGCAGGAATACGCCGAGCCGCCATGATAACCGTGGACGTTAGAGTCTCGTGGCGGTGGGTGTAAATCCCCCACATGGATTAAGGATGTTGATGCTGTATGACAGGATTTGGATCAGTGTCACTATAATTTTGACTTTCCATATAAAAAAAAAAAAAGAATAAAAAATTTCCTCCCTCCCACCTCTAATCGCTCCGGTTTGCCCTCCCACAGGCGTTCGGCCAGGCCTACACCAACCAGCGTAAGGTGGCAGAGGACGGGGAGACCAATGAGGAGACGCTGCTGCAGGAGTCAGCCTCCAAGGAGGCCTACTACGTGGGCCGGGTGCTGGAGCTGCAGACCGAGGTGACGCTAAGCCGCTCGGTGGCGTCCAATTCCCAGGCAGAGAACGAGAGGCTCAACGCGCTGGTGCAGGAGCTTCGTGAGGTGAGAAGTCAACACAGAGGCTCTGCGGGGAAAATAACATGGTGCAACAACGGCTTTTCTTCACAGTTTATTTTAATATGATTTGTCATGTTTTTAATCTTCTGTGTGATTTCTAAAATAACAGTAATGCAGTTACAGTCGCACGTTTAATTTGTATTTGGCTCTGCACACTACAACAATGGATTTGAAATGAAACAATCAAGATGTGTAGACTCCAGCTTTCATTTCTAATGTAATTATATCTAAATCTTGTCAATGGTGAAGAAACTCAATCACATTTCATATTCAAAACAGTTGTTATGAACCCGAATTTAGATGTTTGTCGTATTTAGAAACCTCAATGCACCGTGCTTCACACTAATATCACATTACATTGATATACATTTTCGGAAGCATTTCAACGGTTGAAAGTTACACCACGAGCTGTAAGAAAAAGAACATTTCCTGCAGTATCATCATTACAGTTTTCTTTTCTTTTAAAAATAAAAAAATCAGTTTCAATGTGCTATAAATGTGACCTGATATAGGATAAAAGGTCAGAGAAGGTTTATACATATCACTAAGAAAACAATATATGTGTGCCTATGTGCACGTTGCTCAAATTATGCCGGCATACGTACAGTATACTGCCGCCGCGGTGGCCGGTGCAGGAGTTCGAGTTGGGGTCAGACACAGCGGCCACGACCCCATTGTGGGCGCCAAATCCGGCACTAAGCTGGGGAATAAGGGAAATGCCCTGAGCTCGGCACATGTGTTAGGACTGAGTGAGCTCGCTCATTTACACATCCAACACGACACACACTACACACACATACACACACACACACACACACACTCTCATTCATTAAACTGATCAGTTGTGAGGCTGTCGCTCTCCGCATGTCTTACAATAAGAAGTCAAATTTGTAAACAGAATTCAGAAGATCCCTTCACACAGCGGCAAGTCAATATCTAATTAGAAAGCTAATTACATGGTAATCCCAGTCAATATACTCCAGAGTCGCTGCTGCGCACAAATGTCACCTGTCTGATGGAGGCCCTTTGATAAGGTGTTTATGAAGTGCCTTCTGCCGTTCTTTGAAACCCTCATTTGCACATGTGATGCCCATTACCGAAAAGCTGAAGCTCTTTCATGGTGAGCAGCAGGTGCTGCAGCCATACTGGGCGGAGCTTTTATTTGACACAGACCACATCTAATCAAAAGGTTTGAACAGAGTCCAAGAAAGCTTCCAAAAAGCACAATTGGCATTGAGAGATTTCAAGTTCTCTGTCGGCATGTTTTCTTTATCCTGAAAAAGTTTCGAATCAAATCCCGGCAACATGCAAACAATATTTAAACATTTTAAATGAATGCAAAGTACTCAACTTTGATTAATTCATATCTATTTAAATATCTTTGTGTATGTTTATTTATCTTCCTCCGTAGAAACCATACAGATTTCTATTAAAATCTGTCAGTTGTATTAGAAAAAAGGTAAAAAATTTTCTGTTGTCTCTTGAAAGGGCACCTAATGGAATTTTTTTGGAGAATTAAGATTTGAACAACATGGTTTTGTAGCTAAGACAACATAACATCACATAACAAAAGGCTTTGTTCATCCGACATGGAGGGAAATTCAGTTCTCACAGCAGCTTGACGTCGCACAATAGATATGAAAATAGGAACATTAAAGAATAATTATATTACATTATTAATAATTTTTTAATTTAAAAAAATGTCTTTTTTTTTTCTTCTTGTCTTTTTATACACAAGATTTAAAGTGTCTAATTATGTCGTGTTATACAGTTCCATTAGGTATGAAAGACTTGTGGTAGTGCTCCCTGACTTTTCAAAACTTGTGAAAATGCTATTTAAAGCCATTAATATGTAATTTAAAAAAAAAAGTTTAAAATGCCAAATTAACCAAAAACACACTTGTTTCAGAATTTCTAGCTGATAAATAGACTATCTTGGATGTATTACTTGCTGGAATTTCTTAAGGGTTATTGAGTACTAATGGGTTTTTTTTTTTCAGCATCACAGTACACGTTATCAAACATTTTGTATTAGCAGTTTTTTTTAAAGTCAGAACAAGGAATTTGGTGAAATCAAATGGACAAAACATGACAGTTTTTCTATTTAAAGAGAAAAAGTGCCATAAGTTGTCACAATTCAATAAATTCTCCAAAAAGCACCCGAGCTACACCGATATCAAAGTATAACATAATTACGGTATTAAATCATGTAATGAGTTCGTAAATTAACTATTGTTATTCTGGAAGAAAATAGAAGAAGGAATTATGTTTCAAAATGTGCTCACTTGCATGATGAAGCATTGAAATTGGCGACCTGATCAGGTAATGAACCACTCACAACTTAATTTCTTTGTAACTCTGTACGAGGTGAAATTGATTACGTTTCCCACATCAGGCTGTGAGGGTCAGGCATTTAAAACAGGCCTCACAACATCCACAACATCCACAACAGTGCTGGTGCTGATTGAAAGCAAAGATGTCAGTGCTGTTGGTGTGTTTGTTCATCACTGTGTGAGTCTGTGCCGTGAGCTCCGGGTCACAGGTTCGGATCTGTCCAGCTCTGTCAGGCCTCAGTGCCAGCGCAATGTGCCGCACTGTCCCTGACCCCAGCTGCTCTCGCCCCTGATTGGCTGCCCTTTTACAGAGCCTTGCTGTCTAATAATTGGCCTGTAAATCCTTTGCACTTCACACCCTGCTCGATATAATCCCCTCATTGTAATTTTGATTAAATTAGACAAGTTGTTGACATGGGGAGCTCATTATATGTAGTTAATAAACAGATGTTTTTTTTTTCTAATGACGTTTAGCAATGTTAATTATCGATTAATCCTAAAGTGTTTTCGGTGCACAGAAGCAAACTCCTCTGAGCTTGTTTCGAATTGTATTTTCCCCCATTAGCTTCAAGATGATAGGAGATGCTGTCAGCCACTGTGCACTCAGAGGATTGTATCATAGCGGTCTTTGGTTTCAGTCTCGTGGTCATTTCTAAAAGTAGACCATGCACACACACACACACACACACACACACACACACACACACACACACACACACACACACACACACACAGATCCTCCCTCCTCTGTGTGTTTCCACCCACTCCTGATCTCTGGGTCAGCACTTCTGCCATATGTGGAGGGAGCTGTAGGGAAGCTGCAGGCAGTTCTGCAGTAAAGAGAAATGCACACTGTAAATGTTTCATGATTCAGTATTCTGTAGATTTCAGTCAGTTGTTCCAGTAACTGCATTGCACTGTACAAACTTATGTGTAAAAATCTTTCCTATTTTGCATTAATTTTCAGTATTTCGTGAAAAAAAAATTGTAAAAGAGTTATTTGCTGCTGACTTTAAAAGAGTCTGATGTGTTTTAGGGAGGCGTGAGTTATGATTTCAAGTTACCTTGAAAGTGCAATGACAAATATTTTTCAATGAAGAGTTGGATTTTCTCCATTGTTGTATGTGCCTGTGATTTCGCTGAAGACTCAGGATATTCCCACTGCTGCCGAGTACCTCCACTGTACACAGATTTATGACTTCCTCTCTTCATTCTCACAATTTGTCCGGTTAAGCATATGCTCAGGTTTCTTTCGCTGCACAGCAGGTTACCTGAAATAATGGTCTTTTAGGGAGGCAGGGGTTGCTGACGCACTGCTTTTAGGTTTATATAAAGTTTTACTGACTTACCCTTGGGTTGCGAGAAGTCAAATATGAACAGTTTGGGTGCAAAGCAAATTCTCAGTGTGCTGAATTGTGTCTCACGCGGATCCGAATTGTCGTCGTCATTCACTTTGCATCTGTGGTGCATATGAATTCAGGATTTGAGCACATTTCTTCTTCCTGCTGAACTAGCTCCATGTGTTTGTTTCTCGACCTCTAGAGTAACGAGATGCTGGAGCTGCAGCGGGGCAGGATGAGGGAGGAAATAAAAGAGTACAAGTTCAGAGAAACTAGGCTGCTTCAGGACTACACTGAGCTGGAGGAGGAGAACATCACCCTGCAGAAGCTGGTGTCGACACTGAAGCAGAGCCAGGTGAGTCCAGAGACCGACATCAGTCAGTGGCACATTTCACTCTTTTAATGTGTCACTCACATTTCATCTCTTGACTGTTTATTTCATCTTTGAATGACGAGGCAGATTCTCTATCAGCTGGAATTAATTATGCTCAGCTTCTCAAAATCTTTTAAATCGGCTCTTTTAAATGTGTCAGTTTTAAGATACAGCTGATCACACAGGGCCTTCGTTGAGTCACTCCTCATCCTTCGATTTTATACTATCCATTTACCGGCATGGCTATCAAATCATCAACATAATCAAGGCATGTGTAACCTTTTAAAACTATATTGCCAAAATGAATTTTCAAAATGGAAGGCAAAGAGTGGAAAATGGAAGAAGGTATTAGCATGTACTGCATAACTACGAAGTCTCTTTTTTAAAATGGCTGAAAAGCTCAAGGTAAGCTTCATCATCCCCTCAAGGAAATTAGATTACTTCCATTGAAAACAAATATATGTATTACACAGGCACATATTCCAGAACAAGGACGCTTCAGTACATATAATCCAGTATTCAGTGTGGTATCACCCAATTTAACCAGGAATAATCAACCAAACCGATAAATAAATTAACTGTCTTCTGCTGTACTTGTTCTTTTTGATTCCCCCCAGGTGGAATATGAAGGACTGAAACATGAAATCAAGGTGCTGGAGGAAGAGACCGTCCTTCTCAACAGTCAGCTGGAAGACGCGTTACGCTTGAAGGAAATCTCCGAGAGCCAGCTGGAGGAAGCCCTGGACGCCCTGAAGACCGAGCGGGAGCAGAAGAACAACCTGAGGAAGGAGCTCGCCCACCACATCAGCCTGAGCGACAGTGTCTACGGGGCGGGGGCCCACCTGGCCCTCACCGTCACGGGCGTCGAGGGCCTCAAGTTCCCAGAGGACACCAACGGAACAAACGGCACCAATGGCAGCTCCGCCATCCCCGCCGCCAACGGCAACAATGAGGACAGCAACCGGTGCAATGGGCACCTCCACACCGGCACGGGGTTGGCCAAGATGAACGGGGACTACCGGCCCGGGCGCAAAGGAGAAGGCCTGCACCCTGTGCCCGACCTGTTCAGTGAGCTCAACCTATCAGAGATGCAGAAGCTCAAACAGCAGCTGCTGCAGGTGGGTGTGGAGAAAGAAATATGCCTTTTCAATGGCCACAGAATACAGCCAGCACCCGTGTTACAAGTTCTCTTTATTGAGTCGCCAGTTATAGCACATCTGCTGCTAGAGATGACAATACACTGTCGAGGACATCGAAACCAGCAACGCGGAGCTGATAAGGAGACAGCCTTATTGATTCTCTATCCCACCGTGTGTTTCAATTTTTAGCATAAATACTGATGAGGTTTGAAGCTTTAGTCATCCACCGATGAAAGCAAGAGGCGGAAAACAGTGATATAATTTTGGTGACAAATAACTCATAGAAGAGCTTTTAGGTTTGAGTTCATGTTATCCTATGTTTTGTTTGCATGCTCTTCATGTGCATACATCGGTTTTCTTCAGGTACAAGGTATGGTTAATACCTAAAACCGTCCAAAAACATGCATTTAAGGTTAGTTGGTGACTCTAAATTGTCTGGAGTTGTGCATTTAAAGGGGTCATATTATACAGCTTTTCAAAACTTTCACATGGGTCTTGTTGGTCCAAAATTATTCTTTTCAAAGTTTATTGACCCAAATCCAGCTTTTCCTCGATTTTCATAAATTTCGGATGAGCTGCATTCAGAATGTGCTGTGTCTGTGTAAGCTGGACTGGCTCCGCCCACACATGCCCATCTTGGGAAGAGGAGGAAGTACTTCCTCTCGTGCCAGAGCAGAGCTGCCTGATAGTGGGAGGGTCAAAGGGAGGGGCCTAGCTTGATTGGGATGACAACATATAAGGTTTGATTTCTGATTGGCTCGTTGGAGCAACACACTTTTTAAAGATTTAAACAAGCAAGGGCGAGAGATGACAGATTGTGTTCACTTCTGGGGCATTATCTCAGGTATGGGGACACATATTACGGTTGGAAAGTCATAGGAAAGTGAATTTTGCATAATAAGACCCCTTGTAGTGTTTCTGTCTCTGTGTGTTTGTCTTGTGATGGACAGCGTGAACTGTCCAGGGTGTGACCTGTAGCCAACAGGATCAACTCCAGCACTACCACCACCCTGAGTTGGATGAAGCAATATAGAAGAAGGATGGATGAGCTGTCATACATACTGCACGGTCTACTGAAATTTAAGATCAACAATGTTTCAACGGGGACACACCCTACATGCTCCGGCTGAATAGACATTATATGAGCAATGCAGCGTGCTGATGCACAGTGCAGTATCTATGTCTCACTCCGTCTTGTATTATGTGCTCTTTAAAACTGCTGATGCAGGAAGACATGGAAAGTGACGATTTCTGCTTTCGCATTAGAGTAATGATGTCATACATAAAGGCCCTTAATGAAGAAACCTCTGCAGAACCACACTCAGTGGCTCTTTACTGCAGCATTACTGTCGATTTTAGGGGGATAGGAAGCGAGAAAAGGAAAGAACGGGACAGGGTGCATTCATAGTACAATTGGTTCCAGGCTTGCGTTGCAATACGCTACATCCACATAAACATTAAGTATACATGCGGAGCTTATGTAATGTAGCACAGCTTTCCTTTACACATGATTGCAGGCGGAGTCATGTGAGTGCAGCATGTTGTTGTTGTTGAGAATTCCACTATAGAATGTCAAATGGTATGGAAATTATAGATGGATTAGATTCATGTTTAAATCAAATAAAGTCATTACTCTACATTTTTCCCTTTCTGGGCTCCAGTGGGATTTAGAAAATGAGATTAGTGGCTGCCATATTAGTGGTGTGCCTTTCTCTGTAAACACAATTACCCCCAAATCAATTTTCTCTTTCAAGTTGATTAGCGAGGGGTAAGATGTAAACCCCAGCAGCATGAAGCTGATAACTGACAGATAAAGTCTGTAAAATCAGTTTCACATTTTTCATTCTTGATCTCTTTAATGAATCTTTATTGTTTAATTCTTAGAATTGACTTCTGCATGAATTATCTTTTCAGTTTGCAACTGTTACTTCGTTCATCTGCTTTCCTCAGAGGTTGTCGAAAGGTAAATCAATAAAAGTTCACACTGTTAGCGATGGAGGAGCAAAGAACTCTCTGTCCGCTGAAAGGAGGACTGATCGAGAGGCAAATGAACAATTATTTCCAATGTGCTTACCCACGGGTTTTAGGAAAAGCCAGCTGAATCAAGCTAAATGAAACATGTAACGCGTCTTTTACTTTCCGTGTCCATCCTGCAGGTGGAACGTGAGAAGGCAACGCTGCTCATGAACCTGCAGGAATCACAGACTCAGTTACAGCACACGCAAGGTGCGCTGAGCGAGCAGAGCGAGCGGGTCCATCGCCTCACAGAGCGTGTCAACGCCATGAAGCAGCTCAATGGAGACAAAGAACTGGATGACCCACGGGAGACTGAGAAACCCGACGGGGGATCCTCGCCGCCGGCCAACAGCCACCACGACCCGGACATCCACGGGTTTGAGATCCTGGAGTGCAAGTACAAGGTGGCAGTGACGGAGGTGATCGACCTGAAGGCCGAGCTCAAGGCTCTCAAGGAAAAGTACAACCAGGCGGTGGAGGGGCAGGGGGACAGCCACAACGATGACAGGGTCCAAGCCCTGAGCGAGCAGGTTTGCAGGTTTCATTCTTCTTGAGGCACCACCCAAAATACTGTTGGTTGTGTTATTTATATACATTTGTGACTTTTAAAGTCACTTTTGATAAAGTCAGCAGTTTATTGATGTTTTTAAGTGTGATACATTTTTTACTGAATCTCTATAAAAGCAGTTGTCGCCACATCCTATACACCAGGGGTGTTAAACATAAGGCCCGTGGACGAAAACCAGCTCGCAAGAGGCTCCAATCCAGCCCGCCAAACCAAACAATTTGTATAAAGATTTCTAGGAAAACATACATTTATTCAAACAAGTTTCTTTAGAGTAGCAACCACAACACTGAGACCCGAGCTGAGATATCTTTGATGCTGCCATCGGGACCTGGTTGCCAGGAAATTTTCATCCTCTGCGCCACAACATAGAAAAACTTTAAAGTTCAAATTATAAGGTTATTATGGCACTCTTTTACTGGTCCGGCCCACCCAAGATAGTCAGGAGTTCTCCCTGTGCATACATGGGTTTTCTTCTGGGACTGCTTTCACTTAACAGTCTTAAAACATGAGATTAATTTGTTGCTGGTGACTTGTCCATGTTGTCCCCTGCCTTCCTTCATAGTAAAACTGGAATTGGCTCCAACCTCTCTAATGACCTTAAACTGTATCAAGCGAATAAGAACATTGATGGAGTGAAAAAAGCTGTTGTCTTCTTATGAGATGTGTAATGAAAAGTGTTTTGCAGTGTCATTATGTCTAGAAAAAATCTGGATATTCTACACAGGGCAAGGGAGAAATATGTCATCACTAAATAATCACAAATTGTTTGACTGCCATTAACATTTGACATGAGAACCAACATTACTTTAAATTCTGTAAGAAAAATGCCGGGTAAAAAAAACAAAAGAAAAGAAGAGGTGCTCCAGGAATTACACAGTATCAGTAACAGCCCTGTCTTTGTTATGTATTTGAATTATTATTTTTAGTTAAAAAAAATACAAGTTACCAAGGAACTTGCTTGATAAAGAATTACAATGGCTGGATATAAAATGCTTCTTTTCATTAAAAAAAAAAAAGAAAAGAAAAAACATTTAAGGTATTCCCATGTTGCTCTATCTAATGTTGCAA
>OMNM01049697.1:0-11276 GCA_900302745.1 Parablennius parvicornis | reverse complement strand
GTTGTGTGCACCACTGCGGGCTGTCTATTATAGCAGGCCTCTGGGGCAGCTATTCCATATGGCATCACATATGGTACTCAGCAGCATCAATTAATGTTGTTATAATACTGATTTTTATGAGCTGGGGCTTAACTCCTTTCCTCGTTTTTTTTCCCTCTCCCTTCTCTTCTGCTCCTCTTTGCTCCCCGTACTGTCACCAACTCTTTGATTCTTCAAACCGCCTCTCTTCCACTTCTCAAACCTTCGACAGTCTGGCTTCTGAACAGTAGACGTTCCAAAAAGTTTTCTATGCCAAATTGTGAAAGCGCCTACCAGCTCTGTTGAATGCTGCTCAAAGACCTTGAACATGACTTTGTTCCCGCTATACTGCACAAGATGGGTAACACTATTGCTAATGTGTCGCAGAGTCCTCATATCTTTTCCTCAAGCTACGAATCTGATCGATGAGATATGAAAGAACATAAAAGAGACAGACGGAATTATACAGATTGAAAAAAAAAAAAAGATGTTGGCCTTTACAACATATTTGACACCAAATGCCACATTTGAAAAACTATTGTAGTTTTGGTCACATTAGGCTAGCATCAGGGATTATTAGTGTGTTAAATTAGGCCTGTTTATGCACAAAGAAATAGGCAGATGGATGTAAGAACAGAATCTGAGGGGCCCTTTTGTTCCCTGGTGCCTTTGGTGCTGGATCTGACAGGAACGGAACAAGAGCGAAGCAAAAAGCCCCGCTTAAAAAGCTCCCAGCCACACCAGCCTTGTCAGCGACGCCACAATTAGAGACTAGATCACTGGCGCTTCCCAGCGAGAAACATCTCACCGCCACTCCTCAATGGAACTCTTTCGTTTGAGGAACACACTCAAAGTGGGGTTTTAAAACGTTTCGGATGGCTAATCACTCTCAGGATGAAAGGCTCTGGCGTGTTCGTTTGTCTCAGCGCGGGGAGCTTCCCTTGCCGTTTCTCTGTCTCTGATTCTGATTGTTTTTGTTCGTTTCTTTTGCAGCAGGCAGGCGAGGCAGGCGAGCTGGCAGGCAGCGCTCTTTGAAGGTGCAGTCAGACCCGAATGCAGGCCTGATGCTTTGTAGTGATATTTCCAGCAGCACAATCTCATTACTTTTTGACGTGGTAGATGCGTGCAGGGGCGGATTGTCATTTCACGCTGTCAAAAGTTCCATGAGGGAATGGAGATGGGAATGGAACTTCAATGACCTGCATGCCTTCGGCTCATCAAGACTGAATATATTAAACCAAATAACACAGATAAAGCCCAATGATCCAGATCCTTGAAGAAGCTTGTAAACTTAATGTCCAGTCCCCGGGGGTGTTGAAGGGATCTCGTTTCTTATCAGTAATCTTTCTAATCAGATCAGTTTCAAAGCCTCCTAAACCTGTTACTATATATCCTGTAAACCTAATTAACCTACATCACGCAAAGCTTATAGAGAGTCGACACCTAAACATGCGTAGCTAAGCCAAAGAGACCTTTGTGTCTTTGAATCAAAGTAATAAAAATTGGTGAAATTTGCTCGATGTTTTCACTTGAGACAGTCACTAAAAGTTTTATTGTATGTATAAGTAAAAAGAGGGGGTGTCCCCCAAGTTGATTTCGCACGGACTTCTTTCAATACGGAGGGAAAATTTGTTGTGTTTAAGAAGCTGCCAGGCACTGATTGAAGCGCCTGGTTACCATGCAAACCCCGGCCTGTTGCTGGGGTGACTGTCCCAAAGTGCTTCCTGGGTAATTTTCGAGGTCACTGGTTTGTGCACGCCTATGTGGTGCAGATGGGCCCACCCTCATTCAAGGCCCAGCAGGAGCTCTTTCATTAGGCCCAGTGAATGGCCTCATTCATCCCCTTCACCTCAATTGGTCACGCTGCGTCTCCGCAGAGGACTCAGGACAAACTTTTCTCTCTTTCCACCCCCTGATCCGCCACGCACCACCCACCTTAGTCATGCTTCACTTTTGTCCAGGAACATTCAGTGGCTGAAGCTTCAGGGCTCATCTTTGCCGTAAAATATTTTAGATGGACAAAATTCAACAGACGGTTGTCTTTGTTTATCTGCACAAATGTGTTGAAAATAACTACAATTATTCTCAAGCATGGCGTTATCAGTGAAAAATGTACACATTAAAACAAAACAAAAAGAAAAAGAAATCATATAAAGACATGTTCAAGGTGCAATACATTTTGCCTTTATGACATATCAGTGTATTAATTCTGGTGCCATGTCCTATAATCCTATTTTTATGTCTGTGTTGCACAAAAGTCCAGAACAGATTGTTGCAGCAGAACACCAGCAGAATAATTTCATCCCTAAGTTGCCATTCTTTCCACTGAGCTGCTCCTGTAGCTGCAGTGCTTGGCCGTGCTCGTGGGTCCTCCACTCCTTGCTTCATTTTGGCCTGTTAGTGTGTCTCAGGTCTGACCTAGTGAGAAGTGACTAATTGTCCCAAGTTGTTAGTGTGCATGGAATGAGATCCACTTCAGCTGGTAACAGGGTGCACAATAATTTTGTATCTCTCTCTCTCGCTCTCTCTCTTCGCACTTTCTCCTCCTTGCAGTAGATTTAGCCCCTCTGCTTCTCAAGCTACTGAGCTGTAAAATTGACTGGACAGCAGGCAGTATACAGAATGAGACCTGGCATCATGGACGCACTAACCTTGAGGAGGGCCACTGCTGCTGGCTGCACCTAAAGAGATGGAGACAGAACGTCAGCCATATTGGACTGAGAAGTGGTTAAAAGGAAGAAGGAAGAGGGGAAAGACCAAAGGAGGAGAGAAAGGTAGAATCTCCTGCTGGAGAAACATTATGACAGCTTACACAAGCAGGTCTGAGTCAGGGAGAAGATGGACAGACAATCTACAAACAGACAACATCAAGTCAAGCACAGACAGGAAAAAAAGAAAAAAGAATCACATGATATTTCAGCTTCTGCAGATGCTAGTATGCACTATCAAGCATTGCAATTACAACAATCACATTGAAATTTAAAAATGACTGAACTGATTATCATAAATGGCACACTACATTGCAGTTTGAGCAAAACTATCCCTCGTGATGAAATCAACTTGTAAAACCACTCTTGGAACAAATCTGAGCAATCAATTACTATGAATCACAAATACAGCGGCTGCAGGTTAGATGTGAACAAATGGAGCCTCAGTCCCTTACAGATGATATTAGTGCGCTGAGCTGCTCTCTCTCCACGAGAGATTAAGCAGGTTTGTACTCTCCCAGGCGGGCAGCGCTCCCCCCTCCAGGGTGCTGCACTATCATTTGCAGGAAAATTACTTCAGTAATGAAGAATCCAGGCCCATAAATCCTCATGGCCTCACCTTCCTTCGCCGCCCAAGTCTCGCTGAACAGCTAGTAAAAATTCCCTTTAAAAAATTCATAGTGCAATTTTGCTCAAATCCCTCCCAGCAAGCACAATTATGGAACTTTCATCTCAATTGATTTATGTCCTGGGTAAAGGGGGGGAGGGGAGCAACTCGGAGTGGACTGGGGTGGCGGCTTGTACAGGGGGAGGAAAAAAAAACAAGTGGTAAATCATTGTTTTTAAAAGGGAAGTGCTGGGACCTTTTGTCACATTCACTGCATGTGTTGTCGAGTGCGCAAAAGAGAGTTACATGGACGAGGGGAGGAGGAAGAGAGATGGCAACGTCTGAAGGATTTGAAAGCAGAAGTGAAATGGCAAAAAAGAGAAGGAGGAGGAGGACGAGAGGGAGATGGGGGCGAAAGGAGCAGTATTCCACTTGATTAATAACACTAATCAAATTATACAGTGTTCCACTGTGCCCTGAAATCTGGGGCCATAATGTCCTCTAATGGCGAGGTTCATGGAGCTAAACTTCAGAGGGAAAACACAGCGCTGACTGCTGCATGCCTTAATGAAGGCAGTAAAACATCCATTTCCAGAAGCCATGAAATGAAAGGCAAGATTGTAGATGTGCACCCAGTGGCTCCCCCACTGCAAAAAAAAAAATGGGAGGCTTTTAACACAAAAGACAGTGTCGGATCGAGCGAGAGACAGACAGACGGGGCGACACTGGGCCTTAAGACGAGAAATGAGGAGCCAATAATACAAGTGAAGAGATTTAAAGGGCAAGATCACCAAGAGTAAGGGGATATAAAAAGAAAAAGGATGATGAAATGGGGATAGAAATACAGATTGGTAGATACTCCTGGTGCTTTATTTCTAGAGAAGTTCTCTGGCATGAAGACAATCATCTCTGTCTACTGATTATGGATGAGCCAGGCTGCTTTACTATGTCTGTTATCCTTAGTGCTGCTGACAGCAGCCACAATTCATCACTATTTAGTTGCTGATGCACCTAACCACAACATCCTCCCCCTCATCTATCTCAATACCACTCCATTACAGAATTCCTCTGTCCATCCAGGCATGTATGTGTTGATCCATCTATCCATCCGTATGTCCACTCCTCCATCCATTCATGCCTCCATTGGTCTAGTCAACCATCTGTGTGTCTGCTCGTTCATCCTGCTACCTCAGTGCCCACTTGTCCATTGCCCATATGTACATTCACCTCTCTATATATATATACATCCGGTCACCGTTTGTGTCATCCGTCAGTTAAATATCCATCTGTCAGTCCATCCAACAATCAATTGATAAATAAGATCAAATAAAATTCAGCCCCTGGAGATCTGACAATATACCACCGCATTACTTTGACCTTAGCTGTCAGCTCGTTGCTGTCGATAAGAAGTTAACTTGTTATTTCTTGGTACTGTGCCAACAGGGAGTATGACTTCTGTTGGCAGTGGCATGTTGCACATTAGACTTTGAAATCAAAGCAACACACAAATACCAGCGGATGCAGTGCGGCGCGCAATCCCGCAGAAAAAAAACTCTGCTGCATTATTACAAACTGAAACTCCAGACACTTAGATTTATACAAACGTATAATGGTTTGCATTTAATCTTCTAAATTGCACGTGCTACAAACAATCAAATCAGGCTTTGCATCTTGAGTAAAGTAAATGTTGTTCGTAGTCCTTGGGGCAAAAATTCATCTGGAGAGTGAGGGGGGGAAAAAAAAAAAAAAAAAAAAAAACAAAGCTGAGAAAACACAGATTGCTATTGTTATTATTATCATAATTACAGTTGTGCTTATCATGCAAACAGCCTCAATCAGGATGAAATACAGTTTCATTTGATGAAGCTTCCTGTTTTGACTGGCTGGAGTTTGGGAACCACACACTTGGCTGGGGTGCCAAAAACTCAATCAGGCGCAATTACATAGCCATCAGATAGAAATGTAATTGATTTGAAAGCTGACATGAGATATAACTACATTACAGTGAAGGCACAGTGGGGAGGCTCCTTGGGGACAGGGCCTACGGGGAGCTCATTACCGCCAAGCTTTGAATTATTGAGTGCTAAGGCAGTGACATTGAGGAATAGAGGCGAGCGATTGGCTGTAACAACCTGCAAGTGTTTATCTCAACTTACAGCAACCTAAGACATCTGAGGGAGTTATCTGCCTGTGCATGAATATTGCAAAGGGAGAAGTTGTAATGGTTTATAATTGAAAGGGTTCAGGCCAAGGTAAAGTCCAAGGGTGCACATCAAGCCCCCTATTTAAATCTCAAATATTTGCAAAACAACAAGGTAAAATATAATAACCCATCCTGCTTGTGGGTTGTTTCCATGGCAATAACAGCATTCAGTCCTGGTGTTGTTTATTTACTGCTCTGTCAACCATTTATTTTGGGGCAGCTTCACATGTCATGGCCCATCTTGCACAATGGTGTGTTTGGAGAGAATGCTGCTATTGAAAATGTACTCTCTCTTGAATAAAGTATCACGTTGGTTTTAATGTCATGTTGTATGAGTGTGGTTAACCTTCCAGTTTCACGCCTGATTTACTAAGATCCTGTACCAAGCGTGCCAAATCGAACGCTCACCAAAAAACACATTGTGATTTTAGTTTGGGTGATCAAATAGATGTAATACTCGTGAGATCATGTGCAAACAGGAATAATATATTGAGGGTTTTGAATAACTTACACCTCGTTTACATGACAGCACTCTGTCGGAAATGGTCTTGCTTCCATGTTCATTTATTCGAGTTCACTATTAAGTGATTGGATTCAGCGTTTAGCACCGACATGCACAAAATAAATTGCGAGTCCAACAAGTTAGTGGCGGAAGTTATCAAACATATCGGAGTGGCACAGCAAATAAATAAAAAAAAAAAAGAGATTCGGAAAAGATTACTTGATGTAAGTAGAGGTAAAACAGCAAATATTTAAAAATGAAGTCTATAAATACGAGTTGTGGGGAGTCAGCAGAGGAGGGGCTGTCTGCTGGACTGAGCTGATTCGCACTTCCTTTCAGACACATGGTGCACTCATAAACAATGTCAATGTTTTCAAATGCTGTAAGGCCTTGTTTACATGACAACATTTTCAAGTGAAAGTGCAAAACTTTGGTCCAGCGCTCAGGGCCACTGTAAACTCAACTTTTGAAAACAACTCAGTCGATGTGTTTATATGTATTGTTCTCTGCGCGCATGTGTGTGTGGTTTCATTACAAATACAAACAACACACACTAGTGGCCCAATGTGAAAACAACATGGTTTTTCAGCATTTCTTCATTTCCATGTAAACTGACATTGTTTTCAAAGATTTGCTGTGTGTACATCAGCTTTTCTGATACAAAACCATGAAAATGAATGTGTTTTCACTTGAAGCGTTGTCGTGTAAACAGGCTTAAGTCACATGGGATGTATTAAGTTAAATCTATGAGCAGCCTTTTACACATGCCAGATATTTCAAATATTCATGAATGCAAACGCATTAAATTAGTAGTTTGTGTTATTTTGCAGGTCTGTCAGACATAATTGTCACTGTATTATTTTAGTAAATCAGTTTTTTTCTTCTTCTAAGTAGATCAGGCCCTTAGGCTTTTACATAATGTCTGTGTGTTCTGTAAAAACACCATTTACCGGTAATTGGATAATTTCAACAGAAGCTGCTTCTCTTTGTCCAGTTTTAGCTTTACGCACACAAAAGACTCAATTTAGGTGCAAACCTCTCATGTATCAGGGGTTAAAGAATCTTCCTGACCCTGACTAACAGCCTAAGGGTGTTTTCCCCAAAGTGCTGAGAGAAGACTGTTTAAAGGATAAAAATACAAGCCACAGTGGAGCGGCCGCCGCATCCCTCAGGAAACTGGTGACTGCCTACCTCGGGGAGAGCTGTGCCTTCTAGGCTTTTGTCACTGATCTCCCTCTGTTTCTCTGATTCTTTCTATCACTCTTCTCTCTCTTCACACATGGCCCTCCTGTGAGCTTTCTCACAAAAATGAGAACTCAATTAATTCAGGAGAAATGAGGACGAGGGAAGAGGAGGCGGCAGGCCTGGGGAGCCCGGAGAGACAAAGAACGAGCGAGAGAGAAAAGCCTAACAGAGCCGCATGTCGATCCACGTCCTGGAAACAGCAAACAGAGCATGGGGTGACTGTGCATGTGCATTAAGTCTTTAGCTGAGTTAATCCTGTCTGCAGTTTAAACATGGCTGATGAGCGAATGCTCCTCATTACAGAGGGAGATGCTGGGCAAACAGAGGAGGGAAAAAGAGCAAAGCCTGAAAGATGTGTGGAAAGCAGGCGTGATTAAAAACACGCTGACACTCAATCCTCAGTATGTTGTTTATTACTTGGATGCCAGAAGGGTCTTGAAGGTTGACCTTTTATTGGAGTTCAGTAATGATTTAAACTGACATTTAGGGTGAAATGGCACAACAGTGACAGACTAAAGGAAAAATTGCACTTCTAAATGGAGGTACTAGATGTTCTTTCCATAACCTACATAGGACTAATATTAGAAACACCTTACCCTCTCTTTGACTAGAAGAACAAGCTAAATGTAGTGTGAAAAAAGCTCTATGCGTATATGTCAGTATATGAATGTGACCTCTGACCTGGGACCTTGAGAACAAGAACGTCATACAAAACACGCAAAGCAGCTGGATAGACAACAGTCATCAATCCTGCCTGCGCTCGGTCACCCTGCCTAATGTTACTGTATATTAGGGTGCGACAAGCCACCAAACAGCTCAGCTAATTTTTTCATGGCCTTGCAGAAAAACTGGCAGAAAACCAGCTGTTAATAGGGGCTGTCGCCAGGTTTGAGGTCACCAGTGCATACGTGCATGCACACACATGCACACGGATACTCTGCTCTGTTAACTGTGGCGGCACGCTGCAGTATTTGTGGCAGCCATTCGGTATTTAAAAAAACAAAAACAAAAACACTTCAGTAACTTTCTTGATCGCGATTGTTAAAGTACCCAACTGTTTTCACTGTGTCAATGCTAACTGAAAACACAAATAAAAACAAACGACCCATTTTTACCCGTAGACTGCTTGTAAGCTGTTAGATGTTATCTCCAATGCAACGGCGTTATAAAAGTTACCACATCCCGGTGACAGAGTGTAAATCTCATAGTAGTCAGGGATATTTTTATGTTGCGTTTTCACTGCAGTGCATATATTACAATGTTTTACCAGTCCCAGCTCCAGGACAAGGCTAGTAAAACAGGCAAGTCAGACAGTTCCAAATTTTCATATGATAAATACCTTGCATGTAAGGAGCCAGGGGGGACTGTGGCAAATGTGTTTCCAAGAAAATCAGTCTGCCACTAGTACTTAGAGTGATTGAATAGCCCGTAAACAGAAGCAGCAGACTTGCTTGACGCTCTCTGGGAGATACTAATATAGTTGTACTTCCAGAAGCTGAAAAGGGAAAGATGGAGGCGGAGCGCCTGGGTTCATGAACTGAACAGGGACTGCAGAAGCTTTTAAAATTACCCTGCTCCTGCGCTTGGCCCAGTCGCTCAGCTGAATCCAGAGTAAAAGCACAAGACCAATGAGCGAAGTACGTCAACTGAGTCATAAGACGCCCTCAGTCAATGGCTGATAGTGTTCTTTGCATTAGCCCAAATTAAAATTACATCTATCTTTAGCAATCAAATAAAAACAGAAATTCCATAAGAATGCTTTCCCTCATTAAATACTACCCATTTTTGTCTTTGTCTTTCTGAGGAGAATGCATTTTCCTTTGTACATTGTATATGTAAAAGGGTCTTTCTGCTCCGACAGTATCCAGCCAGCATCTTTTCTATCTATAAAAATCATCACAGTCAGAGATAATAATCTCCATATCTATGTCTAATCAACAAAGTCTAGATTCTAGAGACTACAGTCGTGCTGATGTTGTGAGCCAACGTGAACACTGAAATTAATTAATCACACAATTTAGCACTCTAGTTGACTCATGACTTTATGTCTTCACCACACATCAGCTGACATTGATACTTTATCGAGCCTCGGGATATAAACCTAACAACAACTTTTAAAACTGAGCTGGGTTCCTTCGTGGCCCGACTTTGAGGGGAATTCATTCAGCATTTCACAGCTAATCAACTACTGAACATATTTGTTCAGATTTATTTCTTGTGTCTCTCAGGGTTATTTCAACAACATCAACAAAAAGAGAGCTACGTAAGCATGTGTGTGATATTTTACTTGTGAAAGTGTGATTTTTTCCACAGATTTAACAAAAAAAAAAAAAGGTAGACGACGCAGCGACGGCTCAGAACTCTGCAGTTACAGCAGTTTTTGTTGGTGGTGAGCCGTTGTGAAGATGTGAGAAAAGCCACAACCTGTGCGCCTATTGTGCAAACGTGAAACCACAAAGGGTGCTGCAAGCTGTTCCGAGAGCCGGTTATATATTTACGAGGTTAAACCACAGCCCAACACGAACTGAAGCTCAGACTTACCAAAGAGACAATCGCATGTAGTTTCCGTAGCTGTTGACATGCATTCAACGGAAAAACTTGAGTAGAGAAAGATAATGAAGTAAAGTTGCTATCTTGCGGTCGATGCCTCCCCAACCAGAAAAAAGTTTCAATGACAAGCAACGTTTGTCCAGAATGCATTTAAATACAAAGAGGTTAAGTCTTTAAATAACTAACCAGTTCATCTTTGAGTCAGAACAAAACCATAATAAAACAAAAAACCACCAGAAGATTTAAGCAGTTTAAAAATGTTCACAAGTATCCCTTAACCCTTAAAATGTTACTTAAAATGTCACTGTCATCGCAGAGTATTATTTGGAATGATGGTATTTATCACTCAGGACTTTTCAAGTTTGTCAAAAAAAACAACCTGAAATTGCTCTGGAAACTTCTCATGACATTATGTCTTGATAAGATCTATGCTGTTATGTAAAATGTCTCCGCTTTCCAAGAAAGACAAGAAAATAACATAATGTGGTCGACGCCAGGCAAGTACGTTACGTCTGACAATCAGGCTCTTTAGACGGTACCAAATCCCCAGACACCTGCACTACATCTCCTTTGACCCGAACATGAAACCAGGACAAGAAACACTATGCAACCATTTGGTTTTGTTTGTCCTCCCGGGGCTGTCTTGGCTCTCGGAAACCTTAGCCTGGCATCGCTCTAATCCCCAGAGAATGAAACGCAGGGCCGGCGACGTACAGATAAAGCACCAGGTGATGGCGTATCTGTGACGGACCACCATCGTGGCTTCTAAGCGCAGCCACCGCTAATTTGACGGCCTGTCTCCCGCTCTGCACTTGGCCTCTGGGGTAGACCCTGTATCAGCTTACATCTCGCCAGTTACCTTCCAATAATAAGAGCTGCATCAACTTCAACTGATTCAATTGGGCAGAAATGCACACAGTTCATTGGCTTTTGGCTGGCGCGAGCAGACTAGATGACAGCGGTGTGTGGAGCCGGAGAGTATCAGTTGACCCAGACTAATTATTCATAAGGCCTTGTTGTGATGGCTGCTGCGCTGCTAAGGTCAGGCAGGAGCAGCTGAGGGGAAAACAAAAACATTACCTTCTGAAACTGAGCTGATCGGTTAACTACCAGAAAGTATGGAAGAAAATCTGATGCCTTGAAAGGAAGAAAAACAAATAGCTAAGAGAAGTCAACGTTCTCTAGCTGCGTCTGATGGAATAGAGGATATGATTTAAGAGTTCTCATGCATGGCTGATGGGCGACTGGCACATTTCCTTAAATAATAGTACACTTGGTATCCTCACAACCACAGGCAGGCATCGCTTTGAAATTTGTAATTACAGTAATTGTTCTTTCAACAAATGGGCCCTCCAATACGGTTAAAGTACGGGTTGCGATATCCATGAGGAGCCTACTAAAAGCTTCTGTCGACAAAGCGTTAATTTCTCACTTTGACGGAGG